>VKOC01000959.1:87500-148952 GCA_009364415.1 Spea multiplicata | reverse complement strand
CAAAAGTGCTGCTTGTACAGAGAACGTAGGAAGTGCGCGGGATTGTCTGATACATCGCTCAGATCCATACTGAAGTTGAGGAGGTTAATCAGCTAGGGATTTATCGGTGGCAGAGCAGAATCATATTTAAAGGGACAAACAGCGGCATGCCACGTATTATTAAACGACTTCCCAGGTTAACAGTACAAAGTATTCCCTACACTCACCCCGGGGCAGAGGGTCACGCCACGGGGCAAACAAAGCGTCTTATATATCGGAACAAAAACATTCCCTCTGAGCAGACGTAACCGGAAGATCGGGCCAGAAAATGTTGAATTGGTTTAGATGGGAAAAAACATTTGTTTGTCGGGTGCGCAGTTTCTGTTCTGGGAAAATTATAAAATGTATTGCAAGCGTAAAAACGCTTTAAAGAAATAAACTGAACAATTAACATTTTGCATGAAGAGGGAATTAAAATCCAGTTGTAAACAAACCGCTTAATGTTACTGGATGTTACTTAATCTTTACCGAACTTCCTTTGGTGGCAGAAAAACTCAATTTCAGAAGAATGTTTTATCAAATCTGAAAGGAAAGAGCAAATGCCAAGGAGCGCTGGCGACTATGTGTGCGTATATATAAATATATATATAATGGGTATAATAACAAAGGATTGCAGCGCTGTGTGTAGTGATATAGTAACTGAGATTATCACCATATTAAGTATATAGAGTAAACCTGTTGGGTAATCCCTTACTAGCTAGTAACAAGTGGCACACAATAATATTTAGGACAGATTTTCAAAATAATTGTGTTTTGTTTATGGAGAAGAAACAAGCGAACGGCAAGTCTCTTACTCAACATGCAACCGATGGCAATAAATAAATGGTTTGCATGTTGTAATTCCCGTTGCCCCAACACGAAGTCAAGAACCAACTGTCTAAAGAAGCAAGTAACAGAGAACCTCCGATCTTCATGGAGGGAAGATTCTGATTAAAACCAAGCAGACTATTATGAAACCTGCGGCTGGATATGCATGCTGCCGAGGAAAGAATCTGCATGCTGGCGAGGAAAGAATCTATGCATGCCGGTGAGGAAAGAATCTATGCATGCCGGTGAGGAAAGAATCTGCATGCTGGCGAGGAAAGAATCTATGCATGCCGGTGAGGAAAGAATCTATGCCATCTGCTGGTTGCAGTAAATGATTATCTTCTACATGCCGGTGATTGAAAGAAGTCGATGCCTATCTGCTTGTCTGATGTTGGATTATTTAGTATATAATTCTTATGCATGCCGCGTGAGGAAAAGAACTGCCATTGCTTGGCGAGCAAAAGAATCTATGCTATGCCATGCAGAGAAAAAGAATCTACTGCAATGCGGTGAGGAAAAGAATCTGCATGCTGGCGAGGAAAGAATCTAGCAGTGCGCGGAGAAAGAATCTATGCATGCTGCGCTGAAAAAGGAAAGAAATCTATGCATGCCGGTGAGAAAAGAAATCTGCATGCTTGGCGGAGGAAAGCAATCTATGCATTGTCGCGGTGAGCGAAAGAATCTATGCATGCCCGGTGAAGCGAAAGAATCTGCATGCTGGCGAGGAAAGAATCTTTATCTATTTAGCCGGTGAGGCAAAGAAATCTATGCATGCTGCGAGAAAGAACTATGCATGCCTGGTGAGGATAAGAATCTGCCATGCTGCGCGAGGAAAAGAATCATAGCATTGCCGTGAGAAAAGGAATCTATGCATGCCGCTGAGGAAAGACATTCTGCATGCTGGCCGCAGGAAAGCGAATCTGCATGTGCTGGTCGAGGTAAAGAATTTCTATTCATGCGGGTGAGAAAAAAATCTATGCAGCCTGTGCTGGCCGAGGAAAGGAATCGGTATGCGTGCTGGCGCAGAAAGCATCTATGCATGCCGGTGAGGAAAGAATCTATGTGTGCTGGCGAGGAAAGAATCTATGCGTGCTGGAGAGGCAAGATTATTTGTTAACTTAACACTGGCCATTTTCGGATTTACGGCAGCACAAAAATACACTATATATATATATATATATAAAATACATGGACCTCTTGTCCCAGACATTGTCCAGTTTCCACCATGAGACACACAATTTACCTCTGAAATGCATCACAGAGACCATGGAGGTCTTAAAAGAACAGAACATATGATATGGAAGAGACATGTACAATCTGTAAACATTTATTGGACACGTGGGGTTCAGCCATTATATAGTAATATCCAAACTAATAAATAACGCACCAAACAAAAATCTATGACGGCAACAACTGAATGATTTCAATATCTGGCGATAAAATGATATCCGCATCAACAGGATTGGTGAAACCATACGGCAAAACGCAAAAATAAAAACCAAAGGCTGCATCATCCGTGCGATAAGCTAACAATAGTGGAATTGGGTCTGATTCTAAAGTCAATCAGGTTCTTTAATTTCACGGAATACATCAGTCTTATATGTGTTCAGAGATACAAAAAAAAAACATTAAATTTCACGCTATTACAGTATTTTTCAGGTAGACGAGATATATAATTTATAACAAGCAAACAAATGCTTGGAAAAAGACACAATCGCAGCCGTTAAACAATCAATTCCAAAAAAGAAAAAAACAATCAGTTCCAAAAAAAGCGATTGTGTCGTTAAAATAGTGTCTTAAATTAAAAAGAAAGATCTTCTGCCGTTGCGTGTTGAGCGTGATTTGCAGTTGGCATGTTTCGGAGTGAATAAAACACGTGTGATGCATTTCTATTTTTTGATAAGCAATATATTTAGCCTAGTTTGAAATGTTAACATGATTAAGATTTGCAGAAGATAGCTAATTTTCCTAAAAGAAACTACGGCGGCTTTTAGAACACAGATTCGGTGGCAAATTACTTCTGGCGTTTAATCAATGTTATTTTTTATCATTCAGACCCCCCCACACACACACACACTATGTCAGCATATACCACTAAAATACATTTCATCAAGGTTGGTAAAATGTTTGGAAAGGAACAGATGTCAGAATATGGCGATTGCCAATAACACTGATGGAAGTCAGTCATTTCGTTCCTGTCCAAAGGCAAAATGAAGGAGTGATGATGTAGACTGTACACAATAACACAAGATTTACGACAACATTAATGGCCATAAAAAGTTAAAGTATACAAAAGCGATCTCCATTTTTTTTCTCCAAACATGACTAAGGGAAGCATTTTTCAACCTAAGGGGAGATTTGAGGAAACGCTGCAAGGTGATTTGTGTGAAACTTTAAATATTCCTCCGCAGAACGCGCTTCATTTGACAGACAGATTTGCGTTTTAGTTACAAACAGCGGCGTATCCCTGCCTACGGCGACGAGGGTCCCCCCCCTGTTACAAAACTAGGATCAGATCAACCTCCTGGGCAATAAAGCCCCCCAAGTGTCCCGCTGAACAATGGGCCGGTTACCAGGGAGATCCCCCCAACCGGACTATTTACACTACGGAGGCTCAGCATAACTTCTTTAAGAGCCACAGTGCCCTTTTAAGATACCGCCTGAGGGGTAAATATAGCACTGGTTATAAACCAAGGTCCCCTTTCTGTCCTGTAATGTACAGACCCCCCCTGACCTCACAAGCAGAGGGGGGCCAGTACCACCGGTCCACAGCCATTTATTCTGCGCTACTACAACTGCTCTTTAGCGCTTTTCTGGCACTTTCCAACCTGAAACAAGTTCGGTTCACACTGAAAACTGGCTGAAATACTCCATTTTCTAAAGTCGTCTATTATAAAAAGTAATAACTATAATTATCAGGGTAACACAGATATGAAGTGATTTTCTCCCCCGAAATATACCACTTTTTTGAAGTCGGTCTAAAAAGAAGCGCGTGGCCCGCAGCATTATGTATCGGACACCTGGATAATTGCTACGCCTGCAATAAATACGGATTGTCACGGACCCGGTGGCTTTATTGTGAGAATCCTCCCGGTCCTGATCACGGAGCCGCCGCTGGAGTTGGGGAACTTTAATGACGCTGGTTGGTTTTTGGACCTCAGATAGTTGGATAATCCCTTTGCATTGTATTTGGGGACCTGCGTGATTCACGGCGTTTCCATGACTCTGCTGCTGCTTAGTAAACGGCGATTTCCGTGAGCGGAAGCGTCTGCCGGCCGGCAGGTGGCTATTGGGGAAAGACTGCCGGGACGCATACCATGATCCTCTGTCGGCAGCGGCCATACATTTATGGATTAACTACCAAAACCCGTTCAAACAAATAAAAGTAGCCACCCAGTTTGTATAATTGGATTTTTCAATATCTGTCACTTAGAAGAGGCAACGGGTATACTTCTGGGCACTCCAAAGGAGTAGTCTAGACCGCCGCTGCCTTTCCAATGACGTGCTTTATGACACATTTCGGCAACAATTCTAGAAAAACAATAACGACCACAGAATAAATGCGGAGGGGGGGGGGATTAATGGAATTTTTTTACATATAGATTATTTAATCAGTTCCAGCGGGCCAGAGGCTGTGATTAATCTCTTGTCATTCATTTGACTCTCTGAATGGACAATGAATCTTTTGTTTGCATTGTGTTGATGTTTCAAAGGTCAAGTTTCCCGGCTTAAACATTCCACGAGTTGCTTAGACGGCATTTTGGTATTTTGTGTGCCTTCCTTAAATAAAAAAAACCCCTCCCCCTTGAATATCAGTAAATACACGGCATACCCAAAGTTATTTAGTCAGGCATGTTTTTTTATAATAGAAAACAGCAAGCTCTATAAATTAAAACTGTTTTCTCTTCTACATCCAATGGAGAAAATAACATGGATTAGTTCAGCGTAGAAAAAAAAAACCTGCAAATTCGGCTTCTACGACCCGTCTTTAAATTCCAGCGTTCCAATGAGTGTATCAAGTCATTGTTATGTGACGTTAATTACCAAACAGCCATCCTACCAGACTTAACAAAATACCTTCACGGATTAGGGGAAATGTGTACACAAGTGAAAATATCCTTCTGTGCTTTCATAGCCCAAAGAAAAATGGGTCACCCCATTGTGACGAGAGAAGAAACAAACGCAACAGATTACGCAAGTTTCTGTGATATATGTCATTGAAAAGATTATGCCTATTGCTGACATTATACGGGCGAGCTCCCGGATACGCTGCCATATATTCCTCCCAAGATTATGTTCCGCAAAACTAAAAATCAATGAAAAAATTATGATTCACTCCCCCCCCCCCAAAAAAAAAACAGATTTTGCCCCAGATTTGTGTAAAGCGTCTATGGTAGAAAGACCGCAAGAAAATATATAAAAGGGACAGTTTTGTTAATTTTGGGGTTTCCGAGGTCCTTGCGCCATGTGTTTAAAATGAAAGCATCATTCATCCTGCGAAGCACGCATGAGATAATGAGCAACGGATTTTACCAGGCAGACCCTGCCGTCGAGGGCCGGTGATCGGACAGTATTCTTCTGCTCCATTATCTGAGCACTTGAACCCTCGCACACAATGTGTTCATAGAGGATGAAAGTAGCGGGCTTTAATTGTGTGCTCTTAGTCACGCAAACACAAGCGATGGCCTGAGAAAGGAGCATTGACTTCCACTTTGTTATATTTCGGGCTGTAAAAAGGAAATTCTCCACTTCAAGTCAACAGCTACAATGTGTCAATTTACCGCGTTTCATGGAGGCATGGCAATAAAATCATCGAAGGGTTAAAGTATGGAGCAAGCGGCTGTATGGACAGCACCATTGCTCGATCCATGCCGCCAATGGGAGTGGGGAGGGGGGGGGTCGAACGAGACACTGGAAGAATGTGTGGTTTATGCTAAATTTTGCTGTCAATCAATTCTGCATGTCTGCATGAAAATGATGATCGCATCATCACGTTAGTCTGCCTGACTGGTTCGGCACAAAGAAGGTGGGAACATTTTCTCAAGCAGGGATGTCAGCACTCGAAAAATCAATCACCATCTGTGCTCGCTTTCTGAGAGGAAGAAAAACAAGCCCTGTTTAAGGATACAGCAGAACAAAATAAGTTCAATGTTTGGAAATAAAACACCGGGGTCACAATAAACTTCAGAATATCAAAATACTGGCTGCGGCGTACGGGAGCCGAGCCGGCAGAAACACCAGGATCTGGCGGTGCCATCCTTCTTTAAATCCCGAGCGAGCGACACAATGGTTACAGAGATACAAATTCTATATCCCGACCCGAACGAGACAGATACTCATATCTCTGGGGTCACGGGGCAAGCCGCTACGCGGCATACAAATGGTTTTAAACATATATGTACCGGATGCGTGGATTATTGACTGATCCAATGGGCAATCTAATGGCACCGTGGTACGCGGCCAGGCTTACTCGCACGGCATTGAGTTTCCGCTCTCAAGTTCGGAGGGCGCTGTTAAGGCACAATATTCTATATATATACATATATATATATATATTTTATATTAAATATTATGGCCATTTCATAGCAAATTGGTGAGATATATAGAAGGAACCTGGGTGATCACAGTGGTATAGCTCACAGATTGCATCTTAATATATCCCTATAAATCCTACGGCGAGGGCCAATGGGATGCATTCGCGTTCCCTGTATGATATATGAAATAATCTAGGGCCTGATAAAATATGCATATGTATTTATTTATAACCATAAATATATAATTACTCTGCTTGTAATTGTGCATTCAGCACTTAGTTACAAGTATATTTGCAACGCATAAATTCTGTATTTAAAAACTCTTGTTGGAGTGCTACAATTCTGCGCAGCTCCTCACACAAAGCCAATCAATTAATCACATTGTAAAACCCCGTAAAATCTCCTAAAACATAAATGGCAGCCAAAAGATAAATTGATTTTTGCTGCAGTGTTGCTCCTTTTCAGCAGCGCAACTGTGTGAAAAATACCAGTTAGGGAAAAAAAAAAGGGTGCTGACGCAGCAAAAACCATTTCATCCTCCACAAACCCCCTGTCCGATAACTAAACAGCGCGGCGTGTGACCCAAATACTAATAAAATCATTTTTTAGACATGGGGTGAGACGGGGCTTTTATTCCATTCACAAGGCTCAGCTGAGCTCTATCTTCTTCTCTGACGACCGTCAGACCCATTCTCACCCTACAGCTCAGATGCTTTACTAAACGGTGGCCACGTATTTAAGGTTAATGCTAGATGCCGGCATGGCACTGATGGGCTGCCAACCACCGATCCACCAACTCTCCCAATAAGAGTTATCCCAAAGAAACAGAGGAAAGAGGACACTAACAATATCCTTGTATCCTAGATTCCAGGTAGGATGGGGAGGGACCCACATATATGTGAAATGGGCTACTAGTAAATGTAAGGAGGGACATTACCGTATACTGTCAACGGAATGCTGGAACCATCACGCCTGCTTCATGCTGTATACTGTGTCAGGGCTCTGTATATTATACAGTTCCACGTGAATGACTCTTTCTATCCCCTAAACGTATCCCGGTGTTAAGTGGTGGAAGCGGGTGACCGACCTCCAGTCTGAGCCTTGCCAAGCACACGTTCACGTCGGAATAATGACTGTAACATTGGCGATAAGTGGAGGGATGCAATGCATTTATCATTATTACACTTATTAGGGTGATATTTATTGTAATATTATTCTCCAGTGCTGCATATTTAGCCGGTTTAGCGGCTTCCTCCCAGCGATGGAGCCGAGGCGCTGCCTTAACCCTTGAGCCATACGAATGTTATTTACTCCAAGCGTATTTGTGTTACACATTCCCATATTTTATTCAAATGGAGTTTTGATTGTTTTATGTGATGCGCGCGAGATGATGAAGTGTCATTCCAGCCCCGGCTCCAACATGGCAGTGACTGAGACAGGATCAGAAATCCTCCTTCACCTACAACATCTGCCAGCGAGGCCAGGATCAATCATTTAAGGACTGCCGGTGAAAATTGGGTCCATAATCTGCCAGCTGCCTGTGTAATTCAACAGATCTCCATCACAGCACCCGGCGGAGAAGACCTTTTCTCTCTTCTCCTGGAACCGTCAGCACCGGGGAGGACAGAAAATGTTACTGTGCTTCAGACAAGAAAACAGTTTGAAAGGTTAATGGGAGACGTTGGTCTAAGGGGGCTCACTCGTTATGGGTCCTCAGCGCCACACACTTTGTCGCAGCCCTCATTCCGAAAATCAGCACCCAAAAGGAGCATCGCCGTGCGTCTGCTTGGGGTTGGTGATATTGTAGAATTCTTCCATCTGGTGCTTTGTACACGGAGAAGACACAAGGCAGACTCTCGCAATGTGTAGCCAACAGACTATGAGCATATGAGAGCCATGACCTGTTCACTCGCTGCGCATGGTCTTCTGTATCGTGCATGCACACACACGCAGAACACACGCAGAACACACGCACACACATACATACTGTGCACACGCAGCTGCTGTATTTACGTCGCTCAGAAACACATTTCAGCTGCCATCTGCTTTGTGTCAGGTAGAGTTTGGCAGGATTGTGAAAAATGATGGACACGTATATTTTCTATGCCAAGTACAAGTAAACGGCTCAAGTGCCTCATTTCTGAATAACAGATCTTAAAATACGCGGGTGAAATACGCCAGGAATCCGCTCACTCCAAGGCACGCGGCGATATTCCTCGGTACCTAATGTGACAGGTCTACAAGACCTCGAAATGACTTCATTAGTTATGTACCATTTTTAAAACAACTGGTAAAAGTAACAATGTGTCTAGTTCTAGGAAACCCACTACCGATGTGATGATATTAGCGTTAAAGCCCCCATTACTGAACGTCCGAATGCCGTATACACGGCCGTGATGGTGGGATGCGACTTATGAAACGAAATAAGATGGAGCGTCTTTGGATAGGAATTTTGGTGTAAAGTGCGATTTCCTCCCTGCTAATCCGTCCCTTCCCCTCCTTCTCTTCTTCTCGGCATTATAAGAAAGCAGATGTCTTATTGAAAAGTGATAAAGATATTATTCTGCCATGCTGCCAATTTTAGCACAAAGTGAAACATTCTTACCTTTTGCATTTGGATTTTGTAACTTTTTTTACCTGAATATTCCGAGCCAAGGCAGGCGATTGAGGCGATGCAGATCCCCGGCACAGCAAACGGCTCACATACCGAGCTGATAAGTTTAGATGAAAGGCGCGCAGAACAAAGGCGCTTCTGTATTGTGAAGATATGTTTAGATTCCCAAATATTTTATCACTCAACAAATAGAGATACCCATACTAATAATGACAACTAACAGATGGACATCCACATTGTCTGCTTCGCGGTAATGAAAAGGGCTGATTTCAGCAAAATGCATGGGATTTCAGCTCCTTCTCCGGGAAACTTGGCCAGAGAAGAATGAGATAAAGGAATCGGATCCTGCGCTGTACCGAAGCAAAGCAGACAGGGTTCACTCTTTAAAGCCCTGACGTCTGTGCTCCGAATACATACAGTCGTGATTAAAGTCACGTTCCTGATCCAAGGATACTCAGCTCAGTGAGTGAACCTGCACCCTACTCCAAGCGTTAAGAAAGCGTCCGGACAGCGAGCGACACAAGCAGCTTCTCTCACCTTTTACGATATAATCGATGCCTGCGAGACACAAGCACTTTGGCCGTTTAAAGGGTTCGCTTCCGTCTCTCTAGAGAAATCTCTCTGACCTAATCTGTGTTCATTAATATCCACCTTTCCTGCCTACCCTGGCCTGTTTATTATTATTATTTATTGCTTTATATAGCACCATCATATTCTGTAGTGCCGTACAACGGTTCATTCACTTCGTGAGTATATACTTTCCTCGCGTCTGGCTGCCTATGGCCCTGTTCCTGTGTTTTCTCTGTAATCTGGTGGCCACATGAACCTAGACGCCCAGCCGCCCAGCCGCTGGGGTAAATGAGAGGAAAGAGACAGAGACCTCCATCCACTGACAGCCGCTGGGGCTCCATACACCTGGCTGTAATCCACCAATCAGCAGTCAGAAAAACTAAAGCAGCCAATCACAATCAAAATGCCTGCCTGATTCAACCTCGAATCTTATGGACTGAGTAACTCACCCGGAAATACATATTCCTCAAGATAGAGCTCAGGATATCCGCGGAGCTTCACACACAATAATACGCAAAGATGGGGCCGACCGGCGAGAGAATAAACACAACAGACAGCGTCCTACATAAATCCGATGAGTAGAATGAGTAATTATACCCCACAGGACGGCAAACACAAGAGCAGGTGGTCCCATTTACCAACAAGATCCCCCCAATTCCATCGCCTGGGTAAAAGTAAGAATAAGTTCTCTGGGTCCGTGCCGCACACACATATATAAACCGGGAGACAGACGCGTCGTTTACGCGCAGGTACGTATTACTTACGGAATCTCCCGGCGAGGCGACGATGGAATTAGGCGGCTGCTGGTTAATAACTTACTTTACTGATATTGAACGCTTGCTTACAGAAACTCAATTATCCCCATGCCTGGTGAACTTTTGTTCATATTTAGCGAGACAAAATTGAGGCAAATAGATGATATGGTAAACACAAAGCTAATACCTTTTCTCTTGTTGATACAAATAAAAATAACTACAGAACTCTGCGGAAACGCACCTGCTCGTTTATTTTATAATATTCCGCCGTATATTATGCAGGCAAATCAACGGCAAACGGATAACAAGCGCTAAAAGCCGTGCCCGGCAGACTTACTTCCGTCTACCCAGAATCCTCGGAATGGGATTGGACGGATTGAATTTATGCCAAGCGTGCGAGCTTTAATATATATATATGTAGATATATATATTCACAGTCCGTGTGCCTGTTACTATTACAATGTGCGGGGGGGGGTGAAATGGTAAAAATATTTATAATATAAAATAAAATGTTCTTAATGGATTTTAGCCAATTTATTACAGACCAGGATTAAGGAGAAGCCTGTTTGCGGTAACAGAACAAAGTGTTCAGAGACTCGGAAATGTTGTTTAATTATTTATGAAGTGCCAACATATGCTGCGGAGCTGTACAAACACCTTATTCTAATAGATTTTGTAGTTGTTGTCTCGAGGATCAGCACATCTTTGGTTTCGTGCCACCAGTTCTGCTACCTTTGTAGCTCTGCGTTTATGCAGATTGCTTCTATTGTTCACCAAATTCACGCGTCTGAAATACCTGCCGGAAGATAAATTGTTTCCATGGCCGCTCTCTTGGCATCTGCACCGATCCCTGCCAAATATGCCAACGTCTGACCTGCTAAAAGCACTATCTGCAACTCAAGACAGCGCTAAGAAGAATATCATGATAGATACCGGCACGGACTTGGAGCGGCTTCACATATTTTATCTAGATCTATCTCAAGAGAGCTTAGAAATGGGAGGTTAGTCATTTATAGAGAAGTAATGGCTCCCAGTATGTGCCAGTTCAGCCAGTTGGTACCACATGCACAAAGGTAAAAAGAATGGCCGCTCTGTGAACCGTAATAGTCCTTGTAGTTGGGGTTTCCATGCCTCGGGGCTATCGGGATAAAAGGGCAGGACTGCTGCTCTCCAGTATGATGATATTCTACCCAGTGAGGATATATTTCAGAAACAGCTCCATGCAAAGGATGCCCGCGCATGCTGTATGGAGGAGGAATGGGAGCACGCGTGGCCGTCACGCACATACTGCTCACGGTAATAAGATATTTCTTGAAGGTGCCGAGAACGTTGAAAGTACTTGAACTCATTCATAGTTTTGGTGGAACAAGAGAAAGTTTGTGATGTGGCCACACGAGCCAAGAGTTAGGGATCAAAGCGATGCCAAGGTCGGGAAACATTCTGCATGTGGGTAATGGGGCACAATAGTGCTACGTAACCAACGAACCATTGGTAACCCAAGAAAACAACCACTGAGACTCAGTGCAGACTGGCACTCATATGACATCACAAGGCATAAGGCGGCATCTGAAGGTGAACGTGGGCCTCTATTGAACTACCGTGTACAATGGGTCATTATGGTGGATGCGCTAATGAAAGCATCTGGTATACCCATCGCCTAGACGTCTACTCGATCCGTCCGTGAAGATGGCAGCTGGCTCGGACCTTTGATGAGACTCATCTATTCCTCTCGCCTTCCAACCGGGCCTGACTTCAAACTGAACAGCCGTGCCGGAGCGGGACAAACAAACAGAGCCTTCTAGTGCATTCAGGCGAATCAAAGAGATGCCATTTATTTGTTGTTGATTTTAGAAGACGTTTTTGAGTGAATGCAAAACAGATAATTAATTATGTTGATTGCTGAATTCGGAATCACGTTCTAACATTACCTGAGAGATCAAAACAACTTCTAGCGTCTAATATGTTTTCACCCTCAAGTATGAATTATAAGAAAAACCAAATTCTTACCTAAGCTGATTTCATAACAGAAATTAGCAAAACAAAAAGCCCACACTTTTCCTACGGAGGAAATCATTTAATGACGGCTTCAATTAAATTTGGGTTAACAAAGTGGAAGACATTGGTTTTTCATTATCAATGTTCCTAACACTTGACAAAAGCCTTTTTTAATCCCCTAACCGCGCCGGATAATATTTATATTTCTGTCTCATTCCCATCAGAAAGTATGACCTATATATGTCATTCGAAGGAGAGCTGCCGCTTTGTGAAAGCTATAATCAGCGCGGGGTTTAAGACAACAGCAACACGGTCGTAAAAACACAACGGCTCTGCTTTCCATTTTTATGGATCTATATTAGGGTTTATTACCCAGTGTAGGGGAAGTGAAGGAAGCCATTTTGTTGGTTCTGTGATGTCATCAGTAGACGGCTCAGACTCGGAGGGGGTAAATGGGAGAGAATGGGGCAAAATCCTACTCTAATTGCCCTGAGGTAAGAGAACGGCAAATTACACAGAATCAGGCTCGGCTGGGGCAAACAGAAAGGACAAAATGGCTGCTCCCCTTTCAATGTTGATAAGAAATCAAATAACGCGATGTTTACGTCATCCAAACTAGGAGGAACGAGTGGTTTCTAACAAGGCATTTGTAAAGAGCGCGTCCAGCTGGAGATATCGCTCTGATACACTATCATATGCCGAACGCTGGAATATTCCTATCTTTTGACTCTTTAAGCACTTATATTTCACTAAAATGGCAAGCGTGTCAGTTTGACACAGAGGAGGTTATTCAGAAATGGTGACAGTCATTAGCAATCCGACTGACATTCATTTAAATGTCCATTAACGATCACTAACATCTATCTCTGTTTAGTGGGTATCCCCCAGAGTCGCATGGCAGTCTCCCAAAGAGATGATAAATTCTCATCGGACATCAATAAATCCCATCCTTTATTTGGCACGGGTTTTGGATGGAGATCTTCAGGGAATTTGGCGTGAATATTGCTGTTCTCAGTCCCTTTACGTGGGCTGCCAGCTTTCTGCCATCGCTTCTCCATGGAAGGCGAGGAGCCCCCCAGTAACATATACCCTACACTTAAAGACGGTCCCAATTTCCCTTTCTTCTCCTCCTTCAGGAACGGTCACCTTGAAGTGGATCACGTCTGGGTTATTGTCAATATTTGCTCGTATGCTCAGGCTACGCGAGTTCTATTTGTAGTCTAAACATAAATAAAAATACATCTGCATTTAATAGATGGATTGATATGCACAGAGGAGCCTAGACAAAGGGAATTAATATATAGCAGAAGGCTCAATAAGAACTCAATCCTGACAGAAATATGGCATCTAAGATAACAAATGGATTCTGGGAAAGGTAACTAATCATTTCAGAAACCCTTTTACACGAAACACAGAAAGGGAAATCAAAAACACACACCAAAAAAAAACAACAAATGTGGAAAGGGACAATAGCTATTTTTAAATCATTTTAAATAGGTGCAAACACAAAAAAAAACAACCTTCAGTATTCAGGCTCGACTCGGGGGCTTAATTACATTTATCAATAAAATGTTAAACATTATGTTTAAAGAAATCCTTATTTAATAAAAGAAGGTGATCAGGAGGGGTAATAAAGGGGAAGCCTCCATAGCGGGGCATCAAGGTCAACGCAGGTGTTGAACCTCACTTTTTACTGAATTGATTTCTAGACCCCACTGCTTTTGCTCCATACTTCTAGTAGAATCTTAGAATGTCTCTCATTAACAGGCCGCTTATTAATTAGCGGGGAAGAACACAGACAAACGAGCTGCTGCTATCTCGAAAACCTGGTCTACCGACTTCAACGACTGGAGTTCTAGGCTACCGTTGTAGAGGGCAGCAGACGCGCCGGCGCCGCCGGCAGATCGCAGGTAGCGTGTCCTGATACGTGTATTGATACATGGCCCCTCGTATACCTGTAACCCCCCCACACTACAAGACCAAGGAGAGGGAATTTCATTACACTTGTTAAAGGGGGAAAAAGGCTCGGAAAAATACTAATCCTGTCTTTCAACAAAAATGTTATAGGAAGCTATGAATTTGGTTGATCTGAATAGGATGTTGGTACATGTTTTACTAAGGTAATATAATGGCAGACTATTATTAGATCACATTAATCATTACTGTGCCAAAGGCACTGACAGGCTTGCTGAATAGGATTGAAAGGGTTGGTAATGGATATAAATTACCCATTGTGTGATAAAAGGATTTTTACTAAGAAGGTAAGAATAAAACAGCGAATTTCAAATCTGACTGCTGCATAAAAGTGAAAATAAAAGTAGCCCAGACGCTGGGAAATCCACAGACTCGGGAGGTAAGCACTTTTTGAACAAGGTGGTCATCAGGCATTTAAATTGTACACCGTGCAAAATTAATTTCTTGATGCATAATGCTATCAGTTTGTAGCAGCGGTTACTTCTATCCAGGAAGAACAGGTCTCCTTAGTCCAGCGACCGTGTGCCGAACTTCTACCTGTACCTGCCACCTTCCCCGGGAATAATTCCCGTGCCGCTAAGCAAATATTCACCAGCTCTGCGTGGATTGGTCTGGGAAAAGCTTTTACCGATGCAGACACTGAATGGGGCAAATCCATGCTATGTGGGGCAGACAAGCCGCGGGGGGGGGGGCTCTCAGAGAGCACCAAGGAAACCACGGCCAGGAATATAAAGTAGTTTGCTCTTAAAACATTTAAGAACCATCAGATTGGAAATATTTATGGTAACAATGATAACAATATAATAAAAAAAAAATACAAAACTTACCCCAAATTAAAAAATTCAAATCTGTGGGATAAAACTCTCAGATGTCATCCGCATCTCTACCACCGAATGTTCGGAAATTATGGAAATTCATCCTAGAAGAGAAATAACAAAAGCCTTTTATTGTGTGTTACGTGGGATCTCTGTGTATTACGCAATGAGCCGTGTTACGTTCACACGTTAGGGTACACGGGAGGGGAACACGTATAGCAGTCACATGGGATATAATAATTACAACTAGTGCAAAGTACTGGCCAAACCGTGAAAAACAAGGTAGTAAAACTTCCCATGGAATAATCCTCTAAATGAAGCGTCTGCAGATGGGTTCTAAGACCAATCGCTGGACACGTTTAGGGTTTCTGAGGTCAGGTGGGGTATCGTTTTTAATTTATCCAGGCTAGTGGGTCTTGTCTGCTCATAAATGAAAACAGGTAAGACAGATATGGATCCATGAAACGTCATCCATGCCATCTCTGAAATGGGTTGGTTCTATTCAGCAGCCTAAATAAAGGGCATCCATTGATGGGCGAAGGCAGGCCGCTGATGGGCGAGGGCAGGTCGCTGATGGGCGAGGGCAGGCCGCTGATGGGCGAGGGCAGGTCGCTGATGGGCGAGGGCAGGCCGCTGATGGGCGAGGGCAGGCTCCAATTATCATATAGTCACCCAACACTCAACTGCTGCCAAATGATTAGCAGATTATTAGTGTTATGGCGCCAACAGAAGCTGCACTCACTCGCAGCACCCGCCAATTCTAAGCGTTAGGAACTGAACCCGTCAGCCTGACAACTGATTGACCTATTATACCCAAAAGCTGCCAACTGCAATCATTGCACAGAGCTTACGAGTAAACCAGAATGAAAAATCCATTGCCCGGGGTCTCTTACCTGGAGATTCAGAAGTCCTTTTGGCTTTGAGGCTCTAAAGAAGTCATTCAGTGGAAATATATACAGAACCAGCTGCACGAGCACTGCGAAAAAAAGAAAGAATAACATTATTATATTAGAAAACGTTACTACTGTGCTCATCAACGTGCCAAGTATAAAAGAGATCCGTGGCCTAAAAGTGCCCAAAACACACAGATCCGAGGCGGGAGCTCACGGGAAGCGCAGGTTGTGACCACGGGCCGCAGAAGCCATTCTAATGACGCGTAGCAGCGACGCCATCACATCCCGAGCAATCACAGGCGGCAAAGACTGCGAAGTCTCCTCCGCTGCCTGATTATGCAAAACTAAATAGACCTAAATAGACCCCAGCCTTCCGCAAATTATGTACACTGTTCTCTAAATTATGATGAAGCCTGTAATTTCACAGCAATGAGGAGGTTATTAATCCTCATACACGTGGACAACGATGGGAGGAATTCACTGGATTTCACGATTGGACCCATTTAAAATTAAACGCAGCTCCAATTGTCAACAAAGGCCTGCGGGTTGTGTGTGTGGAGCGGCTGACACGGTAATAGCGACCTCGCGCAAAACACCACAACAACATTGTTCTTCAAAGCCGCCGTCCCCCCCGCTAGGATGGGGAATCCCTGGTAAAGGGTTTGGCGGAGGGCACCGCAGCTGTCTGCGCGTTATTTCTCAGCCCATAACTTGCCTGGAAATACCCAAACGTGCCGTTCATGGCCGGCCAGGCTAATTTGTGGTTTCCTAAAGCACCATGTTAAATACCTCAAGCCCCTAATTATGGCGGCACGCTGCTCTGGTTACGGGTCTCAGATCGCTGCCACTTCAGCGTGGCCTCCGGGTAAATAGTCTTCTAAGCACCATGTCTGAAGACCACAGGCATTGATCTCCCCCATAGAAGTTTGGTGCCACCTCTTTCAACGTTTCCTATACTTTTTTTTATTAAAAATAACACTTTCCAGGAACGAGTAAAGTACTAACTACGAAAGCCCAGAGAAAAAGCATGACCCCCCCCTTCTTCAAACAGGCAGCTCTGATTAGTTCCATTGAATTACTTACTACTATGGTTCCATATCCACGGATTTAGGGAAATTGTTCTATTTTTTTGCCAATGCTAATTACCGCATTAAACCTCGTCATATCGGGACACGGGGCTGCCGCTCGGATCGCGTACTTCCGTGCACACCTGTCAGGTAAGGGGGGGATCGCCTTGGTGCGCGACGCGGCTCCTTTAATAAACTAATCCTGGGGAAGGCATTAACGGTGTTGAAATTTCAATTGAAACTCTTTGTCTGTTGCCTGCTTACTCTAAAGATGGTCTTTCTTAAACAACAGAGCACCAAGGAGTCGTTAGGGCTCTCTTCATTACTTCAAAAAACCAATCATTAGACACCAGAGTATATACGTAATTAGAAAATCACTTCCTTTGCAATCCAAGCTAAGTAGTTTACATACTGTAATTACAGGGACAAAATCAATTTTTAATCATTTCACTGATTGGACTCATCAGCACTGTGGGAACATTGTAACCTGCTTGTTGTGCAAAAGCAACATCTGGGCTCAAACAATTACCCTTTGTTTGTTACAATATTCCTTAAATCTTTTCTTCTGCTTTTATTATTTTTTTTTTATTGCGAAAAAAAAAAAAAATTAAAACTAAAAAAAAAAAAGGGAAGAAGAAGGGGCAAAAGCGCTGGATCCGCCCGTCCTCGCTCGTCAGAACCCACTAAGTATAAGTTGCGCCGGGGCTGCTGTTCCTTCCGCCGTGCCGTTTCACATCACGCTCGCTAGGAATGTTGTTATTTCTTCTTTTTTTTTTTTTTCTCCAGTAAAATAAAAGTATCTGATTGTTTTAAAGATGCACTCAGCTGGCTAATTGTTCCATAGATAACACATGGTATTCAAACAGCCCACACACTACAAAAGCTCATCTGGAATATAATGGACAACTATTACTCTGCTGGTTTATACTTTTCTAATAGAAATGAATGGATTTTATCGGAATTAAAAGGGAAATTCAGAGAGGCTGAGGATGTGTGAAAAATAGATGGTATGAATTGGCAAGGCGAGCCCAAGCATTTTGTTCTCTTAATAGGAAATGACCTCATTTACGCTGGGGTAATAATTAGTACTGCTTCAGTGACAGTTAAGAAAAAAAAAACTTTTTTCGCATAATAAGGCAGAATCGCATTGTTACGAGCTCGGCGCTGACTGTTAACTCTTGCCGAGCTGTGGGGCTGATAACTAAAGCAATGGCACGCATGTATACATGTGCAGCCCCCCTCCGTGAGGCATGTTCCCACACAACAATGTACATTTTATTTTATGAAAGATAAGATTATTCACTAATAATCCATGAGACTGTTACACTGTAACCCTTTTTTTTTTTATTGTCGGGATTTGTCATTTTCAATCCCAATTTACAATTGATATTTTTGTTTTGGTGTACTGTGTTTCTACAGACTGATATATATAATAATATATAATTATATAATATATATTAACATTGTTTAATGGCAATTTGTTACTGATTAACAATAACTTGAGCGATTCCTCTTAACGATATCAGATTCTCTTGACGAATTAACCGAGTTTACATAGTTTTGACGTTTCTGATATTAGCGTTTTATTATATATTATGTATTATTATATTATATATATTATGTTTTATTAACCCCTTAAACCCATTGAAAACCATGCTTTGTCATGAAAAGGTTAAGTAGCTTCCGTCCCTCTTACTGCCAGGCTGTTAGGTTACAATACCAGAGGAGAACATTGCGTTATAAACCCACGGACTATTAAGAGTTTGGCAATGGGTCACCCGACCCCCTGGCGCCGGGTGGGTTAAAAAACTAGCTGAAACCCCGTGGCTTTTCTGTACAAGCTGCCAAATCTTGCATGGACCTTTCGATCATTTTCGTTGTTTATTACTTCTGCATCAATTCTTCCATGTAAAATGTGCTCACAGAAGGAAACATTTCTATCGTTGGGAATAATAGATCTTTTGGAAACTGCTTTGCGGGCCAAGTTCTTTAATCAATGCTATTGTTTAGAATAGGCCCCTACAGCTTGTGTGATGGAGACTGGTCAATTGTGCAGGCTCTGTATTGATATTTACCAAATGCCATGTATTCCCTGCCACTCCAGCACTGCAGAGGTTAATGGATAAAACATCACGGGAATATGCCGTTCTGCGACATACTTTTAATCGGTGGATGCTGTTTGTAATCGTGCCCACCCCAAACATCTGCCGCAGCCAGCTAGAAGTCGACATGAACCCGTGACAGGCGGCCATCTTTAAAAAGCACGTCCACAGCCTTAAATTAGAAGGTACAATGATGCATTAACCGTCTTTTGGGTTCTTTTACTAATCGTCAGTGTTCCAGGGGACCCAATAAGCCTCTGTATCAGGAAAATAACTTTATGCTACGAATGACCTCACATGAAAGTTTGTGAGCTGGCGTGATGTCACAGTGAACCAACGCCCACTTTGTCACGCATCATGTGTACCCTGTAATTAAGCACGCAGGATCTATGTAAGCTTATACTGTAACGGCAGGTAATGGAGTGCATTATTTGCAGATATATACGTGTTATTAGCATTAGTCTCGCGCTGATATTAGTCCTAGCCGGAAATGAAATGATACAATAGTGTTTAGAATAGAGCGCTATAAATATATCCATTGTGGACGAGGGTTATAGAGGCTCGGAGCAAAATGAAACATCAGTATCCATAATCCATTTGTATTTTTGCCCACAGATGAAGAAGCTTTAGCTAATATTGGCAGAATTCCCACGGCGGCAACAAAATGGTACTTACAAAAAAAAGGCACAAAGACGGATTCATAACGCACACACAATACATCTGTCTCAGAATTCACCAATCATTCATTATTCAGATCTTTATCATTACCTGTCCGCGCTTCCCTTAAACAAAACTTTATTCAATGCATACATTGTGCAAATGACAAAATTCAACCCGTTTCGCCCAGTGCCAGAAGAGTTTTTTTCATTCTTTTTTTTTTTCATTATTATTTTTTTATTTGCAAAAAGAAGAGGAAATATTTGGCCGACTGGAAATATCTGCTCGTTTGCTTTTTTTTTTTTTTGGTACAGGAGAAACAATGTGATAAAACATCCGAGTTTCACGTTTTCAGAGGTTTCTTTGCTCTTTCGATATTATGACTGAATTAGAAAAATATGTTATAAAAAGAGTCGCTTCCATCGCGTATCATATAACAAGTTTCTATGTTACAATGTAATAAAGGGAATGAACAAATTCTTGTTTAAAATGAAGGGTAATTAGATTTGGCTAAACCGATGAATTAACCATTTTTGTTAACCAAAAATTTGACCCACGCATCCCTCTGTGCTCCCGAAACGTAACGGATCCCAAAGTAAATCTCTGGGCGCGTTTAGGAGAACAAACCCGGAGTATTTCCCTTTGTTACACGACGGGCGAAGCTTTGGGAAATTATTAGTTAAGACCGTCAGATATGGCTTCAAAAAACAAGAGCAGCGCTCTAGACGAGAGCTCGGAAAGCGTGGAATTTCCTAAAACCCTCGCACAACGCCAGGAAAATATAATTAGTCAGTCAAAGTCTGTTGCTGTATTAACGCTTTTCTGACAATCTGCTCCGGCGCATACCCCTCTGCCTCGCTTGGCAGCCCCGCGTGGGAGCCGAAGAGTTAATCGACGGCGACCCAGGTGCTGTTTCCAAACCTACGGAGTGCTGTGCAAGTGGCCTGCTTCACATTTCTATGCCACGCAGAGCGTTCCCTCCAGCAGCGAGACAGCTAAAAACAACGGGAACAATAATTGACTAATCAGAGTCACTATTAGAAGCACCTGGCATGTTTCACAACTGCACGTTCACAACAAAAAAGAACGGATTAAAGAGACGAGTGAGAGACAAGCTGGCGTTATTAACCAGCGGATAGAGAGCCGCTATACGGCCCGAAAGACTCACTGACCACCAGGAATTGACTGGGTCTACGTGGGGGGTCAGCTGGACCATTCGGGGTATCAAATAACCAGAATGGCCACCATGTGTCCCAATTTGTATCAGAACAGGCGGTCGAGGTGGCTGCTTGACAAGCGAAGCGGTCCCCGTGTTATTACAGTATGTGACAGCAATGCCGGGATGAGTGATGACGGACGCGGCACGGAGGGAGATCGGGCTTTACAGGGAGGGTCTTGTCTACGTCTCTCTATCGCTGCCCAGTATGGGTCTCAACATTTCGATCTGATTCCTCCATGTAATATTTCCCGATCGCTGCCGCGCTCTCTTGCTCACCACACACTAGGTTAATATGATTTGGGTCCATAGGGCGCCACGTGGCGCTACCTATTTCGTTACCCGGCACGGCTGCCCTGCACCTTGCTGAAGCTGGAGGCATTAAATAAGATTTTTCCGGACAGTTTGGGAAACTCTCACACTTATTTTTTATTCTGGAATAGACTTTTCTTCTTTTTCCCAAAAGCAATTGAAAACAATGTACTTTTATCCCAAGTATAGCCAAATTATAGTGACATTTCTGGAAAGTTAGTTCCGCCTTGTGATTAATTGTCTCTTCCTCTCCATGAATATAGTCATTAAAAAAAATGATGTCACATAACGTTACTCTTGGCCATGTTGGGCATCATATGAAAAATGGGGGCGTTTTAGGCGGCGGCTCGGCTGGATTCAGAGCCCCCGAATCACCCGAAGCTTTCTGGATCCCGTAAGCGTGTTAATTTATGGAGCGTCAGAACGGGATACGGCTCCTGAAATGAACATGCGCATGGAGCCCAAACAGATGCACGGCGCGCTGCCTTTACATCTACATCAACGTATATCAGAAAAAAACAATCCCGGGTTGGCCATTAACCCTTTTTTTTTTTAGTATTCATGAAGAAAACATCACGATATGCGACAGCTACAGAGCTCCACGTTGCCATAAATAATGGAATGGGTGCGTTAATACGGTGCGTCTGATAAACAGGTCCTTTAATGATCAGGTAAGTTTATATTCCCTCTCTTCCCACATGTAAATGATGAGATTTGCGGCTGACTTCATTTACTCATCTTAATTTCAATCACATTTTGCAAGATTCAAATCAGCTGTAATTATTTAGCATTTTACAGTGCACCCTATATTCATGCTGTGCATACGTACCGAGGCAATTACGGCAACGGCAGCAAAGCTATAGATCCGTTTAAAGACGCCGCAGATTGGATTAACCGTGAACATGCTTCGCTTACAAGCCGCAGACAATGGGGCCGCTTTCGGCCTGTGATGGCTCCATGACGGAAGAACCACAAGCGGCCGTACGGATTTATATACAATATGCAGACAACATGGGAGTTGGGTTGGCTGTCAGCTGTTGCGGTTTTAAAGAGTTCACGCTATAGATAAACAGAATTCGGAGGATAAAAGAATAGAATGTTGTATTCATTTTCTCTCACTTCTTACCAGTCTTTGATTAGGTTTTCCCATTGGGTGTAGGGACTGTATGAAGGAACTCGAGCTAAGAGAATGCCCGGTGACCGAGCAAGGAGATAGAAGGACCACGGGGCTCGGTATCTCCTGGAAGGTTCTGGCTGATGAGGCTGATATTTAGGATTTCATTTCCATTGATTTTTTTTGAATGATTAATAATTGTGGAGAATGTTCAGCATTAATGTTACTTAATAAATACGTTAAATGCGTCCCAATTTGTCACAGATTACTCATAAAGCAACAAAACAGTTATTATGTAACCAGACTGAGTGGCCATTTATCTCAGGGGCTGTGGAATGGAGTAAATGTGTCAGCGGGGCCGGCATGTACCCAGCGCTGTACCCAGCACTGTACCCACAGCACGTATAACCTGTAGGTAAAGCTAAGTAGATCAGCTGCATTGTAAAGCAGGATTGAGGGAGATATTCACAATTTCCCAAACGTTACAATATTACACAGTATAGCGGACATGGGAGACATCATGATAATTCTTACATCGAAAATCTCTCTTTAAACAACATTTGGGGTATAAACTGTTTACTTGAGCGACCCTGAGTGAGAGTATGAAGATCTTGACTGCCTTCTCCGGGTCGGAATAAATTTATTCCGACCTCACTTAAAGTCTGACCCTGACTTTTGTTTCTGCTCATCGCAAAACTTAAATAGACCGGACATAGACTTTGTTTAAAAATGAGGGGCCGTTTATGAGCTCGTTGAACACAGTGCGAAAATATACTGCGCTGCTCACTGAGTGAGTTACCCAAGTCTATCTTATTATAGCGATGAATTGATAACCCCAGACGCTCACCCATTCTAAAGTCTTAAGTATATAGATGAGGTGCTAAGGTGAGTTCTTTGGGAGATTTATGGAGATCCTCAAGGTTCAGGTAAACCTGGCAGGGGTTCTCAGGGTTAAATCTCAATGTGTTGGGGCAGATAGCGAATGTCCAGAACTTTGCTGCGGATCAATGTAAAGGTGCCTCATCACTCCACGACTCCTAAAACATGTAACAAAGCCAACGAGACCTCAATTTGTTACCTGTGAACAGCAACAGACATCCAAAAATTGCTACATAACAACAACGTAAAGACCCCGCCGCCAACCGATACCAAAACATAGACGGGTGGCGCGGCGGAGAGCGCCATGAACCGTCACCGCCTTAACAGCCCTACTATAGCGCTTTATGGAATCTGTAGACGGCGCGGGCGAAGCATTGTTCTTCCCGAAAAAGAAAAAAAATCTGCATTTTAACAGCTACCATATAATTTGCGAGATGCATTTGGAAAAGATCTCAAGCCGCAGTCGGAGCTCCATCAGTCAGATGCTGAGGATAGATAATTCACCGAACTGTCACATGGTCCGCCATCAGCCTAAACATGTGAATATATTGCCACAAGCCTGGGGAATAATGGGTGCACCTGTTATGAGTGTCACCTCTGTTTGCTAATTGTCTCCTTGAGCTACATTTTACTTCTAACGCATTTATTTTTTGACAGGCACTGTCTATTTAGAAATCACATTACTTCAAGTGCAATTGTTCTTTTGTCTATCAAATAAATGAAGTGTTGTTATACAGATTTCAGGATCTGATTAGGAAAGTAATGTGCCCAGGAAGGTCAACAATCAGTTATTACCTGACGGGAGGATGACAGGCAGCTCGCATCTAAGGCGGCTCTCCGTATGGGGGTCGTTCCCCCCCCGGGTGCCGCAGGGATGCGATTACCCCCGTCTGGTGCAAGTGACGGGGAGGCAAACTCGTGTGATGCAGAACGGCTTCCCGCTCCAACCGAGGAGCGTGCGCGGAGAATACGCTCCCCCGGGAGAGGCAGGTGGGCCCTCTGATCCTTCACTCCTTTATATTGGAAAGAACAGAAGACGCTCCCAACATTTAAGGAAAATATGACTTTACAGCTATTTGCTTGTATAAAATATAATTATAACCCCGGGCCAGATGAACCCAAGGGCCCCCAGAGCCCTGTATGGGACGGGGGGGGGCTGGAATTCTTTAGGACCCCCATTGTGAAAAGGGAAGACTTGGCTGTGGCCCCTCTCACTTTACCCCAAACTTTGCCCTTTCCTGTTTTGACCCCGTTTCTCAGACTGCCGCCTATCGCCAAGCTTAGAGCCCCCAAAATAAACTGCTTATTGTAACTTTTTATATATTTTATTGACTATGTGAGCCCAAAACCCTCTGCGTTAGTGAAATGATTCCATGATTATATGATTCCATGATTCCATGATTACACTCGGGAGAAAAGAAGAACTGTGTGTATCCAACAATCCGACGCATACTGATTTGGATCCAACAAGAAGTGAATTCAATGAAGGTTTTGCCCCTAAGATCAACAAAAAACACCAAAATCTATGTTCCCAGGGAATTGTTTTCAGTGATTACAGCAGAAAGGTTGATCAGATAGGGTGAAATTATTAAAGTTCATTCTCAGTAACTGTCATGCGTGTCCAGAGGAACGGCGCATGCATCGCAGGAATTGTGTATTTCTACATCGCAGGAATTGTGTATTTCTAAATTTAACGTAACCAACAGGACTTGTTCGCAGTGTCACGGATTTATATACCTTAAGATTCTAAACAATGACATTGTGAAGCATGCATTTCCCCAATGCCCCTGAAGGGTTAACACGTGAATATTGAATAATATAGGGAAAAAAAGGGCCTCTTCTGAGAATTAAAAAAACTTGGAATTCCTGGGGGAAAAAACCCCAAAGCAGTAAAATAATCACTCGGCTTCCTATAGCCGCCTATCCAACCAAACAGCCCCAGTGCAAACGGGACTGCCGGGAATCCATCCACCTCCACGCATTACACAGCTCCGGAGAAAGTGCTGTCCCAACGGCGCCTTCATGATGTCATAATCCAAATATATATTTTACTACTAATAAAATAAAAATGAATTGAGAAAATGACCCCCATAAAGACTCCGACACAAACAGAAGCCAAAACCAAACTAAGTTCGGGAGACGCCATTATCACGGGGCATTATATCTTGGGGCATTATATCTCGCGGCATTATATCACGGGCATTATATGTCATTCGGGCATTCGTGGCATATATACGGGGCATTATATCTCGGGGGGCATTATATTGTATGGGGCATATATCGTCGGAGGCATTATACGGGCATTATATCTCGGGGCTATTAATCGGGGCATTAATATGTCGGGGCATTACATCACGGGGCATTATATCTCGGGGCATTATATCACGGGGCATTATATCTCGGGGCATTATATAATAAATATTATGGCTCTGCGGATGTTAAAAGAAAAAAAATAAATAAAATTTTGGCTCAAGACGCATCGCAGACATCCCTGCCAACGAAAGAGAAGCGACTGCCGGAGACGAATCTGATAAAAGGTGTCGTGAATACGCAGCGAAATGTCTCCAATAGTCATTACAAACGGCGTGCACCACAAAACCTGCGCTGGATTCCACTTCCTTACCGGGGAAAAAGAATCGTTACGTCTCATAACCCCCCACACCCCCACCATCTGCATTCCCACCTCGCGTTGGATATCCCGCTTTAACCGTTAAAAAACAGTCAAACCTTTTGGGTTATGCTGAGAGAAACGCTAGACAGATAAAAGACATTTTCAGCCACGTGTTTTAGCTCATTAGTCGAGAAGTACGGCTTTCCCGAGTCCTGCACCAGTTACTGAACGTGATGCATGCAAGGTGAGCAGCCAATGGCAATCAGGAAAACGACCTAAATACACAAAAAAAGAAAAACACTTCCCATCCATTAACATTTACTTATCCTTTAAAAAGGTTAATACAAGCAAAGTACACATTTTTAACCCGTTAAGCACTGGGAAAGGCCCCTGCACAGGGTTAAAGTGGCTGTTGGCACAAGCGGGCGGCCGAGAGAAAGATCAAACATCCAGAAAAGACTATTTCATTTACAAAAAGGGATCCGATGACGAGAGCCCCGGCATAAACTAATATTACACGACCCCCTCTAAAAACAAAGCATGTCTTAATAGGCAACATGCAGCCGGCCACATGCGCTCGGAATGTATACAGCACGGCCCCGGCGCGGGCCACCTCTGATGCACGCGGGCCACCTCTGATGCACGCGGGCCACCTCTGATGCACGCGGCCCACCTCTGATGCACGGGCCCACCTCTGATGCAAAGGCCACCTCTGATGCACGCGGCCACCTCTGATGCACGCGGGCCACCTCTGATGCACGAGGGCCACCTCTGATGCACGCGGGCCACCTCTGATGCACGCGGCCCACCACTGATGCACGCGGGCCACCTCTGATGCACGCGGGCCACCTCTGATGCACGCGGCCCACCTCTGATGCACGCAGGGCCGCTTCAACCACTGCTGCTATTCCTGTGTTTCCAGCTCGCCTTAAGTCACGTTTGAAATTGGCTCCCCGGAGCCTCTCCTCACCTTGTTCTGTAGCCTGCGGGATGTTTGCTTAATGTTTAGTAGATCAGCCCTAAATCGCTGCACCACTTCACTTTTGTTCTGATCTCCTCTTCCCCGCGCATGACCGGCGTGATTTATACGCGTTCCTTTTCTTTAACGTGCAAGTAGTTTAAATCCCATGAAGCATGTGTGCAGCTGAAATAATACCCCGTACAGGGGGGGGCACTTCGGGTGTTTGGATACCGCCCTGGGAGTTATGTAGTACCTGACCCCGGACCCTCAGTACTCGTCTAGGATCTGCCCGCAATTGCCCCGAGTCCTATCAGCTCCTCCGGTCGGGGCAATTGCTCTCGCTTTCTATTAATACGCTCCAGATAGAAGGCTCGGCAATAAACGCGGATACAGAGTATCCAATCCCTCCGGAATTCCGGCTCTCGGCCGTTTCTTGGGTCACTCGCTCTTTTTTTTCATACTCTCCTTGTTATTTTATAGTTTAATATTCATAATGTTATTTTTTCTCAACTGGAGATAAAGAGACAGAGAATTCTCCGCTACGTTCATTTCCATCCAGATAAACGGAAGGTCAAAGTGTGATCGTGAAGAATGGAATGGCGCTGATCACGGGAAAGAAAGAAAACGCGTTATTTTTTCCTACGATCAATGATTTTTTACACATTAATGCAATACATCTTTGAATAAAGTCAATATCTCATTTTAATGGGAACGCATCGATTTGGATTAAAGCCGCTCACATGAAGCAGAGGAAAGCAGCAGAGGAAAAGTTACTTTTCACCCAACGTTACCGTAGAGTCCGTTTCAACGAAGGTGATCTCTTACTATAAAGGGACAGGACCCCCGGCCCACGCTAGCGAGAAACCCCCCCAACTACCGTGTGAGGTTACAGTTACACGGCCGGCGGCTGGATACGTTACGCCCGCGTCGCTTGAGGTGGTATAGCGCAGACAGAGGCCGTAGAGAACCATGATTGCGAAATGTATCTAATACGGGAACGCGCTTTAAGGTACGGGCGCAAGTAACCGGCGTATAATAATGAAGCATTGGGCTCGTTTGTAAATTAAGTGTGAAATACTGAACGAGCGTCTTGTCTTCTGGTTGTCCTTGAAGACTGACCTTGAGGGTTTATATTTCAGAGATAATTGCCCTTAAACAGAAACGAGCAGCGTTTGTACCCCGTGTGGATTCGTTTTGCAGCAGAATCTGCTCCTGATGCACATCATGCGAACAAGTAATTGCGCCGTCGCCGCCATATGGCCGGCCAGAGCCGCGTGTGGAGATATTTACAGTGATCCCGTCTGAATATACTCCTGATTTCTGACACGGGTCCTAATGGCGCTCAGCACCCACGGTAGCCTTTCTAAGCGCGTCGAGAGCCATTTGTAAACCCGATCCTTCATTCATGGCTTCTGGAATAGCGAGCGTGGATAAGGTAAAGGATCTTAGGGATCTCTGGTGATCCTGATGGGAATAACGGGAATTCTCGGCACATGTACGTTAACGTGGATCGCTTCCTACCCAGGGTCGCTTGGATTCAGGATATCTCTGCGTTTTGAAATTATGTTCCTTTAACAAGCTCAAAAATACTTGCGAGCGGGTGAAAGTGAAATAATGGCAAAGGCAGCGAGCTGTTGACAACATATAGAATCCCGGGAAATAATTTACCCGGAGCGGCAGACGAGTCGGAATTTTCACAAAAATATTTCTTGCCTCCGATAGTCCGATGTAATTCATTTTCTATCTCTGTTCATTAATCATTGTTAAAATTAGTGATCCATTTCTTCCACTCTGCCATCTGCACTCAGCTTCGTAACAAACATGACACCTTCCTGCATAATAAAACCTGACAACTACCACCATGCATTTCCAAATAGCTTTCTGCATATTTGCACCTCTAAAACTGATTCCGTTGTCAGACAAAAGTTGATTATTTAACCAGAAATCTTTTTTTTTCTTCTTCTCCTTTTCCAATTCAGCTGAAAGATGAACGGCTGCGCACACACATATGTATTTTATAAACACCGCTCGAAATCGCACGCATGTATATTTTTATCCACATACGTGACTATAATTAGATGACTGTTTATTTAAAGACATACAGTTATAATTGTTGGCCAACATTCTATCCACATAAAAATATACACAAATATATATATATATATATATACATTTAAATATATATATAAATATACATGAAAATAAATATACACAAATTGGAATAAATATATATATATATAAATATACATGAGAATATAATATATATAAATATTTATATACACACACCTAGTATATGGGCGTGTACGGATATATATATATATATATATAATTGTATGCCGATGTGTATTTTAGCAGCCGCGAGGATTATTCCATCTATCTTAAGCCCCGTCTAGCACCTCCATGGATGATGTTAAGAAGGGACTGTCGCTCGGTGCCCGGGTGAAACGCTCCAGACAGCCAGATCGCTGATATCTGATAAAGAGTCACCCCGGCCTGGCTTTAAGAGAAACAAAAATAACGTAATCTGGTGTTTTAAAGCAGAAAAGAAGAGTTGTGGAAAAGGGTGATTTTTAGCTATACCTCCCGGCCGGGGCACCGGGGGCTCGCAGGCTATCGTAGTTTTGGTTACCACATGAAAGGCTTTTCCGGTACGAGATGCATTATGCGGTTTGTGTTTTATAATCAAACAAACAGAAGCGTTTCTCTCGACCCCCCCACAGTCTGATGCGGCGGCGGCCGCCCCCCCGGCCCTTTCCACGTCTGCACGCTGACATATTCAATTTCAGGTTATCAGCACATGTGAATTACTGAATAGTGATTGGGACAGAGGGCAAGCCTCTCCGGGCTGATTAGCATCGTTTAAGAAAGCGTTCACTCGCCCGTTTGGACGGCTGAGCGGATACCGTGATGGGTGGCCCTTTACCACAGCGAGTCAATCTGTAACAAACTCGTCCGAACGAAGCAGGGGCCGAGAAAGAAGGATCTGACGGATCCGCGCTAACCTCCAAAGTGCACGACGCCGAGCAGATTCATCAGCGTTAAGACGCAGCCGCGGACGCAGTTATTTACGGAAAGAAATCTAATCCGTTTACAGAGAAATAAATCTATTAACAACCACTTTCTAAATGACTGCAAATCATTTCAATCATCAATATGGGGTGAGCAGAAAAAAAAGAAATGGGTTGTCCTTAAAAAAAGAAGTTTTGCGGTGGTTAATATGAACGAGTGAGAGAGACGAGATTCATATTCTAACGGCAGGAATATCACTAAACATAAAGTGAATCTGCGGTGGAGGCTGCGAGACGTCTCAGAAGGTCACAAATCCATCGGCCGGCAGACGAATCTCACAAACAGCGGCTTCGGGGATCTCCGCTCTCTCACAATGTGCCGGGGCAATCGCAGCGAGGGGCAGATTTGGATAAAATGAGTTTTGGCCGCCGTCTGCTAATAGATGCCGAAGAGCAAAAATCTAAATATGTCTGAAAAACGGAAGCGCGGAGCAACCATTTCTTCATTCTATGACAACGGCGCCTATACGGCAAAAACGCACCCAAAACAAAGGAAATATGGATTTGTAACATGGGTTACGGCTATCCTAAAGCATGCAGACACGCACATATATGTAACAACGTAACAGACGCCACGCTAAACCACAACGGCTTCCTACGGAGGCTCCGCTCCACGCTCACGAGCATCACTGCCACCCCATGCTTTCATCTTTATGGGGGGTCTCATGGTAGCTGCCACCCCATGCTTTCATCTTTATGGGGGGTCTCATGGTCGCCGCCATTCCATGCTTTGAAACACCGAATGAACGTCATAGAGATAATTAACTGAACCTCTGAGAATAAAGCCCCCTTATCATCCCTTCAACAAGTAGTTGTAATGGAGTCACCGGGGGGGGTCCTTATACTCGATCCACTTAAAGCCCGGCTCATGCAGGACCGATGCTTTATGTTGTGGATAAGGCACGAGGTGGAAGAGTTGTTTGGGTTAAAACCACTTTACTTAATCGGACGCCACAGCTTAGTTTTGCCGCGTAAATAAAAACAGCTTAGCAGTCAGCTGCTAGCCACATGGTCAGAGAAGAAGAAATGAGAGCGCTAATCTCCGTTATTCCAGTTTTGGGGGCGGGGGGGTTTACCGATCTCGTGTGCCGCGGCCGGGCCGGGCCGAGGGGCCGGAAGAGAAAGCCCAAGTCCAAGGCAGCCGCCGTCCTAATGCCCGGCCGATCTCCCGCGGCTCCCTCGTCACCTTGGGGAGATAAATGTGGTGTCTGACGACAGGCAGCGTTGGTGAAGGATTAAAATAGCCCTCTCGCAGCGCTCAACATTAAAGTCTTGTGCGTTTACAAAATTGCAAACAGATGCCGCTCAAGTACCTGCAAATAATCTGCCAAGACCAATTGCAGAAGGGAGATTTCAGAATCTGTGGAAGTCATTAGGACATGTATTATTTTTGCAATGAATAGGCGCCAGGAGTGTCTGACAAAGCAGATGGGTGCTGGCTTGTTTACGAAAGATCAACCGAGTACCGGGGATGTAAATGAAGAAGCACGGAGCGCCGTGAAACAATTACGCTATAATGGTGAATGTCTCAAAACTAATTCTAATGCTCTTTCCACATCGGAATCCTCTCCACCGCCAGAAATGAGATGTGAAGTTAACTTTGCTCCGCGTGTCTGCGTGTAACATACGTGCTTTACCCATACATCGCGCCCGTACGCTGCTGTGAATACGCTGATGGGAAGGCACGGCCTCCGCGGCCCGTACGCCGGCGGCACTGAAAGGGAAACCAGCGCCGTAAGAAGAAGAATTGGTCATTTGGCCTGAAACACATTCATCTCGTGTCTGACACGTGTAAAGCATTAGCCTCGGTTGCCGGCTGCGTGTAATGTGGGCAGAAAGTTACAGCAGCCATGGTTCGGCTGACAATTAAGTCCAGGCCACAGACGCATTCATTTTAGAGAGGATGTGAGATCGGACTGCGTGATCGCCGGCTTTTAACGTTAACACGGTGGGGAAACGATGACCGCAGGTCTGGCTTAATCCGAGAACGCGACAAAAACAAGCAAGAAACGCGAGAAACACGACTTACCGATAACTGACACGCTTTACACCCACCCTGCCGGTTACTGCCGGTGTACAGACGCCTCTCACGGACGCATCTCACGGACACTTTCTTACCCCGCGTCACGAAAGCAGCAGCCTCTGTGATTCCCAACCATTTGCCAAGGGAAGAAACTCCTGGAGAGTTCCGGCGCGGGAAAAGAGACTGGGTTTTTTTGGTAAATTCGAGAGAATAATAATAATACCTGGATTTCTGGAAAGCCTGACTATGTGATATGACAGGAATAGCCACGCGTGTTATTTGGAAACAGATACCATGTAGCAGTCAGTCCGTGGCACAGAGGCCACGTAAGAGAATACAGGGAAACGCTTGGAAAGCCGGTACTCGGGGGGCGTTACGGGTGACTATGTGACAACTCTATCGACATTATGTATATATATTCACCAAAACACCAGTAAACGGGAGAAAAAGCGTTGTCTCTTTCTCCAGCACTTAACCTTTGCCATAAGAACATTAACCTCTAAACGGCGTTCCATCTGGGACACGTTCAGATCCATCACTTTCAGGGATCCTTAGTGATCCAGATAAAAGCCATGTCAGCTTACTTGGCCACAACTAAGTAGATACTTGGCAGGATCCCGGAAAACGATGACGGATGTGTTGGCCGTTCTCAGCCACCAAACATTACATTTCTATACAATGCGGAACAAACGAGCACAAAGAGCGAGCAAAGTTAAGTACTCTCACGGCTCTAAATGCAGGCTGAGCGCAATCTCACTGCCGCGTTCTTAGCCCATAATTCCTTACTTTCAGCTAAGCCATCCACTTTAACACCTGCAAAATAATGGAAACAAACAGGGGCACCGCGCACGAGCGAGGGCTCGCCAATCAAACAGAGACGACGAGGCGGAGGCTACCAGAAACGGGCTCTTTTTATGAATAATTCACTTGTCCAAAATCGTCAATGATGGAGTATATATTTCCATCAGCTCAGCGAACGTTAATAAACTATGCTTACAAATGTGTCCATTTTGGCTAAACAAAGAAAAAAAAGTGCTGAGAATGTAAACGAAAGCGATAATATTTGATGAAAAACATTAAAAGTTACTGTAGCTGCCGGAGTTTTGTAAAGACGTTTCGTTCAGGACAGACGGAGCGATTAAAACCTCCATCCAACCCCGCTGGATCGCGCTGAATGACGTTTACGGTTGGGACCGGAGCCGCCAGGGATAAGACGCATTCGGAGATTTGGTTACCGATAATAAAATGCTTAGCATTATTTCTCAGGATGGACCAAACTTTGATAAAATGGACTTTATTTGCAGGGGCGGCAGATAAAGAGAGAAAAAAGGAGAAGGGATTTCTAGTAGTGTTGCGCAATAGCCCACTTCGGGCTCCCCAGCCCCGCTCACACTTTCAGTATTTAGTGCGTCTGACAGTTTCTCCCGAGCTCTCCTAACGCTCCTTCTCGTTCCATTGTAACCGGCAAAAGAGAATTCTGTAATTGAGTGGTACGGAACATGTGCCCTCCTTGCTAGGAGATGACAGATGGATTATAAAAACTTCAAAGCGGAGCGTTTGGAGCACCAGGGGAGAGATAGTGGGTATTTGAACTCTCCGTCTATACCCAGGAGACAATGGCGCTCTGACATGGCGCATATATCAAGGAATGGTGTAACTAGATAGACATAATCTCCCTTTTCAGAACATATTTAACATTCTGCTCGGAACAAGTTTCAGCCGAGCTAAAGTGCAACTCATCTTAATACGCAACATTATTTCCCTGAAAGGCTACCTGCCCTGTTTCTCAATTTCGGTTGGAGAAGGGCTCCGCCGTACGCATTCAAATTCCTTTTCATTCCTTTTTAAGCTCGCTCCATGTCTACACGGGGCATTCCTTGTTTCCCGAACAATTCCTCGTTTCAGCAGAATTCAAATATGAAAGATGAAAAGACTAAAAGTCTGCGGGGCGTTCGCCTCATGCACCCCTATGAACCGCAACGGAGTCACGGATGGAGTAATACCCCAGGACAGGAGTTATTATTTTTATTATTATTATTATTATTATCTTTTTAAAGGGTGTCTTCAGCTCAACCTAGGAGGCTAATTTCAGGATAAGGTTCTATTTCGCATTTAGTTGCTTCGTTTAGCAAAACCCTCTCTCTTCTGACTCGGGGTTGATGGTAAACTTTTGAAAGTCCGAAGGATTTGATGTCAGATGGCAGACAGCTTCATGACACCGGTCGCAGGTGAGGATTCTGGGTATTTGTATGCAAATACGACAAATGCTGCTACAAAACAACAAAAATGGCCAAACGCGGACCCTCTGAAGGTAAAGCATGGCGCGCGTGGCTATCGGCACCGCTATACAGGCTGCTGACCGGCACGGGCTGGAGAAACGCAGGATTCGGTCAGAATTGGAGAAATCCATTGCATGGAAAGGGATTATCGTGATGGGAATTTCACGTGGATCCTAAAAAAGGCAAAACTTTGGAAGTTCTATATTAAAAAGATGATATTTGTGAACAGCGCTTAATGGCCAGCGTTACTGCCACGTAACTCGCTGAGCTTCTATCAACACTGAGATCATTTCCAATGAGATATTTTATTTAGGAACAATCATATATGGACAACACCAAAGTGTTGTAAACTTTCGGAAAGCCTGATTAATTGTAACGATGCAAACCGAAGCGGCCAATTCCATAAAAAGTCAAATAAAAATTTTCTATAAATATTGCCTCAAATTATTTATACATTCTTCTTCTTTTTTTCCGCCTAATCTCTTGTCTAATCTGCTGGATCATGGAGGGGGGGGGGGGAGTCGGGACAGCACGTTTGCTACTGAACTCACAGTAGTAATAAAAGTGGACCGTTCCCAGCGAGATACTTCTTTTTGATTCTGAATTCCTAATTAAGGTCAATAGGTTTTTTTTTCTTTTAAGGGCGAGTTTGTTTCAAATGAAATGTAAACCGGAAGAATTTCTAATACCTTGTTAAGGTTACATTAAAGCTACATGCGCTCGGGGAAGGGTTTTATGCGCATCCCCATATCACATATCACCCACTGAACCCCTCGAGGTCGCGCAGGGATCTGTGGGATGGATCATGAAACCTGTTATCAGACATGGCCCAACCTCACCCGGCTCAGCCTGCGGAAGCTTTCGGCACTGGGGCCAAAGATCTGTTTCCATGAAATCCTCTTTAGAACCACAAACTTGCAAGGGCCGCTACCTCCGGGGTGTAGATCCCTTTCTCCTTGGGTGATGGATCCACATTGATCGCGTGCATTTGTAAGCGTGTCTGAGATTACTTATCCGCTGGTGTTTTAGCGTGGACGGGTTATTGAGGAGGAGATCTGGAACAGCGCTTATGTTGTAGCAGAGGTTCTGAGTGACCTTGCATGCCTGCTAACCCTGCGAACCCAAACGTCTCCATAAACCGGCCCATATATATCCCTCAAGACTGTAAGCCGGGCTCTCTCCACCTAACGCACCGGTTTGTCTCAGTCTGTCAGTTCTTGAATATATGGATTGTATTAAGTGCTGCGTAAACTGTTGGGGCTATATAAAAGATAACATTATTTATATATATATATATACAAACCAAAGGGAGCGGCTGCACACTCAGAGAATTTATTGAGAAAGGACCGGAGGTGGTCCGAAAACGTTGGCTGTGCTGGTTGAAATAAAATGGTGCCTTAATGCACTTTACTGCAAAGACCCGTGAGTCCATTTTTCTTTAGCTTCATATATATATATATATATACCTTACAAATAAAAGTATGCGGCTTATGCCAATAAAAGAGATAAAGCAGCCCTTCTGCGATGTTCTGTTTCATTTCTCTTTAAAAGAATGGGATATTTCTGCATCATAATCTATTTGTATTATGTACTTAACAGGGAACACAATATATTTCCCAGAGCTTCTATAACGGGCTCTGATACAAAGTAACAAACATCACAATCTACATATATAACCCAAAAGAAAGCCTTCTACAGATCTTTCACCGGCTTCTTCTAATTTCTCTCCCCCAACCTCTGGATAGAATAAATATATGCAGAAAACAACAAATTGCAGTTATTTTTAGCAATGGGATTGGTCACCGGCAAACGCTCTTTTAAAAGCCCCGTTTTCTTTCGTAACCTTGGAAATCAATCATAAACGAGGAGGAGCGGCGCGTCGTTAAAAGTGTCCTGCGAATTATCGAGAGATAAATTATATATCACTTCTCCTTTAAGAGAGAAAAAAGAGAGAGAGAGAGAGAGAGAGAGAGTGTATCACACGCAATTTTAAATAGCTATCTAAAAACATGTCTTTGTGGGAACCGGCAGGTCAGAAATTGTTCGTAGAGCCTGTGTACATCTGCTAGCGGAAAACAATGCTCCATTTTAATGAAACCATCATTAGTCTTTCAAAGCAAAAGAGTCATACTCACGGCTGCTCTGCATAAATTACAATTTAGTCGATAATGATATAGGGTAATAGCATGAAAATTGGATTAATACATTATCAAAGATGCTTCTGGACATCTGGACTTTTGGAGAAAATGCCGAAATTATAGGATATTTGATGGACAAAACGGCTTCATTTTCAAACACTTTTCATAATTAGTGCTTTAGTTATGGAAACACAAACAATTCTATTTAATGCGGCGACTTTTGACGGAGACGGGCTTTTCATTTTAAGACATTTAGCGATGATATGAGTGGGGGGGGGGGGCGAAACAAACGGAAGTGGGCAAAGCAGAGCGCCGACAAACCGCCCCAGAAACCGACAGCACCCGTCCCGGCACCAAGATAAACGGGCGCATGCTGGTAAGATTATCACCCCAAAGTAGCGACCGCCTGCATCTCGGGATCGTTTCCTTATATAAAAGGAGTTTATGTAGCGAGGTAAATATGGTTTCTTTGTGCTCTTTTCATGGCTCTGCCTGTTAAAACGTTTAAGGGAACACATGATATTATACCCGGCCGTGGACAAAGTTATATATATATTTATATATATTTATTTATATTTATATATATATATATGAAGACAACAAGGGTCATCGTTATCATGGGAATGGCCAGAGAAGACACATTGATGAGTTTTGTAATTTGTGATACAATATAAAGCAGATCACAGAGATTCATACTTTACTTTGTGACATCATTATATATTGAAGTAAAACTCAAATGAATTAAAATATGATGACACAAAATAAACTCCCAAATGGCCCTTTATTCTCCACATATTTGGCATATAAATGTATATAATTATATATACGGTACATTATTTCATGTATGTATAAATATAAAGCCGTCCCCTCCCAAAGCCCTTTTTCTCAGCAGCTGCGGTATATAAGACACATGTTTACGGACACAAATCTTATTTACCCGACCGAGATATTAACTTAAACATTCTGTTACAATTTCATTTTGATTCATATGGTGAGCGGGGAGATCATGGCTATTGAATGGCATTAAATCTTTGCAGCTATAGAGGTTGAATTATATCACCAATAGGTCAAAGATGACACGTATTTAATCTTAATATTGACAAAAATCAAACTGCACAAATTATTGGTTTTCTATGGAAAATGAACTGCCAATTAATCAGAGCGGAAGATTAATATATTCTGGAAAATGCTATAAAATATGCTGCGTTGAAATAAGTAACTAATTTGATTTAAGAAATGCATATTTCTACTTTAATTACACAAATCTATAGCGGAGAACAAACGCAATTATTTTACAGGTTGCATTACTGGTTTTCCTTGTTTTAACCTCATAAGAAAACAAATTATTTGTGTGTATGTATATATATATATATACACACACATCCCCATAAGAAATAAATTATATTATTATATAATTTACACACACATCCCCATAAGAAAATAAATTATTATATATATATAGATATATATATATACATCCCCATAAGAAAATATTATATATATATATATGACTCTAATGACTCCAATATCTAGGGTTTGCCCGTGGAGTTTATAAAGCGGTGGATACAGAGGACATTGTCCGGTATAATAACTGTTTGTGTTAAAGGCTATGCAATAACTATTCCAAGCCCTTATTTTGGGGACGCGTATTAGTAAAGATTATGTAGGTAGGGGGATGCAGATGAAGATGGATCCCCCTAGATGGATCCCATGTAGATGAAGTCTCCCGCCGTCCCCTCTCGCGGAGGAAACTTCTAGCGTCGATCCAAGCGAGCCGCCAGTCACTCGCGCTTCTGCACTCTTAATAGATCAGAAGCTGAGTGCGCTTGGCTCTCCTTTTCGGATTTAGTGATATTAGAAGAGCGAACGGCTTTCTTCCCTCTCAGAAATCTATACAGTACAATGAAATAAATAAATGACGTTCACATTTGGGTCTGACACGGGGGGTCAGAATCTATAAAGACAATAATGTCCCATAACAGAGTCCAGCGAGCTAAAAGGCAAATGGAAGCCTCTTGGGACTCGGGTTTGACAATAATCAACCCTGAGAGCCTAATTTTTAGTCTAATTTACCCCTTCCCATGGACGCAGCCAGAAATTGATATCGATAGGTGAGGTAACAATAACCTGCACCCAGAACGCGGCATTAATAATAATAATAATAATAATAACGTGTGATTTAAGAAGGAAGTGCCGCTTATATTTCATTTAAACCAACCCAAACCCCATAATTCATGTAGTGAAGAAGCCGTACGCGTCGCTGGTACTCCGCGGTACTTTGGCGCAGGAGATGGTGCCGAGTATCTCACCGGTGGCACAATTCACCAAGGTAACCATTTTAATTAGCCGGAAAATAAGCGCGCGTTAATATTTCTTGCAAGTAAAATAAAAACCCACTGTTACAATTAAGTCTTTAATCATGAAAAATTGACGACCTAATAAAAACTGAAAACAATGGGATTTTTTTTTTTCTTTTAAGCCAGCGTTACATATACACATGGAAAAAAAAAACCAAACCAACCCGTATTATTTATTTACTAACAATAGATGGGAATTACGTTTGATTAATGTTCTCGTTTCCCTAAAGGCACAGCAATAAGTCCAGTGTTTGGCGCGCCAAGTTACAAATGGCCACTACTTATTTAAGATTATCTAGTGCGCAATTCGGCTATTTAATTGTCATTTTAAAATCATGCATATTGATAGTGAACTGTTGTTAAATCGTCTCCTTTCCTTGGGAAATATATAACCCTCCCCTCTTGAAATATAAAAGCCGTCCTGATAGTACATAATGAGCACTGCGGGAGACAGACCCTTAAAAGAAGTACATTAAGGAGAGTAAATTCTCTAAGCGGCAAAGAAATATTTAGACCAAGACATTACATTAATACACCGAGGGCCGGGAGAAAGCCCATGAACTCGATGTGGTGCTGCTAACCATTTGGTTAACATCATGGGGCAGCGATTTCCAGGGGATAAAAAGCCAGCCTCTAAACGCTTGGATTTATTTAAGAAAATAAAATCTGTAATTAAAATGATTACGTGAGCAACGTATGGAAAAAAGGATAAAAAAATCTCTTCTGTGGGTTTACGGGAGGAATGTAATAAAGCATTTTCTATATCTGTGTGATCATCTGTAATTGGGTTACTATCCCTGTTTTGTACGCAAAAAACTGGGGGGGGAAGGGCTGTTAGAAAGCGGAAAATGGCTGTAATAGCGTTGTTTTATTATAGGGCGGACTGTAGATATTCCAGTATATTCCGATTTATTCATTAACTGCCCCACCGGAATAACCCCAAACCGCCTTGTCTTGGGGGGTTTCTGGAGTAACTCTTCTCCCCGTCATCATGTCTCCCTTACCTCCCATGCACTCTCCCCTATCTCTTTTGCTTTATAATGTTACCCCTGCGTTCTTCTCTCATGTTCCTCTATGAAAGATTCCCCATCACCTTGTACCGCATCGCTCTCCCTCACTATTCTGCATTCTTTCCTCCATTCCTCCTTCTTCCACCCCACGCGCCATCCATCACCCTGCCCTACCATTTCCAATGCCTTCTCCCCTTCTCAAGTCTTGACTCCCGCTTCTTACCCACCTTTTTCTCTTTTTCCAGCCATCCTGCGCTTTCTACTACTTTCTACCCAAACATTCAAAAAGTGAGATAATTATGGTAACTTTCCTGCGTAAATCTCGTCATCACTTCAACTAAATATTAAAAAAAACGTTAAACGTTGCACAAATGATGTATTTAGAATATAAACGATATCAAATAACGCTTCCCGCGACATATGATCGATAAAATGCTGATAATGTATAGTAAAATAATAATAAATATTCCCAAAGGAGGCTGCTGCACATTATACAGAGAGAATCATTCCCCGCTCTACCTTACAGAACATGTTTTCCTCTTTCTCGGCCGGGGATGGTGATCGGACTGACAATGGCCGCATTAACGTAAATTGTTCCGTCGTAGGAAAAGGTGGCCTTTTAAACAAATCTTAGCTCTGACGCCGTATTTGTGTAAAGTGGATAAAAGACCACGAGGTATAACTAATATCCGGAAGCAACGAGCGCAGCGTCCAGCGGAGATAAAGGTTCATAAAACAAGCCACCATACAACATCCGCGGCTGTAACAACACAACGACAAACACAACAGGAAAGAGACCGGCAGAGGAGAGGAGACAACGTGTAGGGAGGATGGCAGAAAGCTTGAGTAGATCGGAAGTGATCCATTGGATTTCTCTGATCAGGCGGGAGGGCCGGGCTGTACCCTGCTTTTTCATTATTTTTATTAAAATATTTGTGTTCCTTATCCCCCCCCCGTCCCGTGGAGTCGGCCGTTTGTTTCTCTATTATAAGGAAACTTAATGTCTGGCTTCTTATGACTCCAAAAGGAGAATCGTCTTCTCGATGTAGAGATTTGGCAGTAACGCGAGCCCCCGATTCCTGCGGCTTTAAACCTCACGCACAAATGTATTATTCCAACAGGAAAAGAAATGCCTCCTCTCCTTTTTTTTTTATAAGAATTGTCGTTTTTTGTTATGCGGCTGCTAAGATTGGGAAAGCATGAAATCATTTTTTATTAAAACGGCAGCTGATATTTCTGAAAAAAAACCCAATGAATTTCTCTTAAAAAAGCTCAGACAGATATTAGTATTAATAAAATGCCACAAACCGCTGCTTAATGTATTTAGTATAAAAAAAGGTCATTCTTTAACCGATCTCTATAGACGTGGATCTGATTGAATTGTTTCTTTGTAAATAAGGATGTTATAAATGTAAACTCCTGAGCTGAGTTGGACAGCGAGGGCTCGCTCCAAACGCATGAACTTCCATCGCCCGGCGTCGGTTTGGGGCGATTTCATCCCCTTTTGAGTTCACCAAGGTCAGCAGGAAATTGTTAGGGATCCCGAGGTTCGTTTCTTGGTAATCGTACCTTCTCTGGGGGTTACAGAAGGAGCGATTTTTCTTATCGTTCTCAAACAATGCTGTGAACGGAGTTTTCACTTCGCCTTTACATCGTGTTAATCGGGTTGAAGCCTCGTTAGCCGCCGTCTTAAACCCGCGTGGCCCTTTTCTGTAACGCGCAGCATCCAGGACTGGCATCCCGATTCCTTGGCTCACCGGACCCTGGATTTATTTTTTATTATTAACTTTTAGTAATTCTCCTGCGAGCGACGTGTGGCTACGGCTCGGCTGCCTCGGCGTTAGAATATATGACGTGTATTCAATATCTTATCAATAATCCTCATTCGGAGGAAAGAAAGTTCGCCAAATCAAAACCTTCAATCAGAAAGCAGAGATTAGTCACGTGATGATCGAAAAGGGTTTTTTTAATGGGTTCCGCGAGTTTTGGGGCATTTCACGGAAATGTTTCGCTCTCGTACAGATCGGGGGAGTTTTGGTCATCTGAGACGAAGTATACAGCTCGTCAGACTGATTGCAATGTTTTATATATTTTCTATGACAGAAAATGCCTCTAAATCCCTTCAGCGGGACTTTATTTTTAGAGTGGTAAAAAATGCACAATTTGGATCTCGTTTCTGACACTTACGAGAGAAGCTCTAAAAATGACTTTATTTAACATAAAAATATCCAATTAAGGCTTTATTCACTGAAAATCTTTTTTTTCAACCAGGAAAACAAAGTGTTATGAGCAACGTGAGCTTTATATGTTTACTTTAAGTCTTTGTTAATTACAAGTATTATTGTCTGTGTGTAAAAGCCGACTCTTAAAGCGACAGCTCTTAATAGTCTGTGAAAAGTTGATTATCTCCAATTAACAAGGTTAAGAGGCTGTCTCCTCGTTTTACGAGTCCTTATTTTTGCTTGGCTAACTAACCATTTACAGAAAGAATGGGAGATGTTTCAGAGGGGTGAGCCGCGTGGAACGGAAGGGGTTAAACCGGCAGTTACTAACACTTAGTGCGGCGAGGCTTCGGCAGCCGACCTTACAGCACTGACCCGCGTGTGTCTATTCCCCGACGACAGCGCATGTATCATAACATACAACATGTGTACAAACAACACATAATATTATCATCATTTCTACATTCCATACCGCTATACAATGTGACGACGCTACATGCCCACAATGTAACAAATGGTCCAAAGAGCTTACAGTCTAATGGATCTTTACTGTATGCATAAAAGCGGAATCGAAGCCAAGGACGGCTCATGGAAATAAAAAAGGCTAAAATGCGATATTTTTCATGGCTGAATCGAATACGCAGCACAAAAACAAACTTACATCCCAACTGAAACGCCTAAATTCAAACAAAGTTTGGGCCGATCCGCTAGGATTACGGCACCATCGGTGGCCACGCTTGTTAGTGGTGTTGGTAATTTGTTTTCAGCTGACACGCTGGCTCGCCGCTGCCAATGCATAAATATTATACATCAGAAAAGCCATCGAGCCCATAGCTTAGGTATTCTAATGCCACGGAAAGCCACGTGAGCCGGTCTGAATGCCATCAGGGGCAACATGGCACGAACCGCCTGTACAGATCATTACTTAGAAGGCATTGGCCAAAAGTAATGAAAGGGTATGGGGGATAGGTGGACGTTAATACGTTTATACATTAATAAGTATATATATATATATAAGTGGCGCTCATCGCCGCTGGTTATGGATGGCAGGGGGAGCCGGCAGCTCCGCTTTATGGGAAAGTTTGTGAGTTTGTCAGATAAGCTGCCAGCCGATGGGGGAAGCGATTAGCAAAATCATATGTGCTTTGCACCAAAAAATGAAGAAGTGCTGCTCACTCTATCAATGTCTGTAACACAGCATTAAATATATAAACGGTTTAAAAAAAAGGCAGAAAAATGGTTAGAAGAGATACGTTAGCACCATACATAGTTTGCGATATATATATATATATATATACGGTATATGTATATATATATATATATATATATGACACAAACACACAAGGCATCGACATTAAACATCTGCATCCAACCGAGACACATTCAAGCAGAATGTCAGCTTCTAGTTTTGGACCTAAACATACGTTTATATATAAATATAAATATATATATACAAACAACACGCAGAGCGCTGGCGTGTATATATTTAAAGGCGCACGTATGTTTATACAGACTTCAATAGTTACTCATTTAGAAATTCAGGGGGAAAAAACCCAAAGCTGCCAAAAATCCATGATGTGTGAATCTGAGCTGCCTACAAAAGCCGGTCCAATTGGTGCAGCTATTATGAGGCTCGTGCCGCTAAAATATTATAATTCCTGCATCAGAATCACAAATGTTACTGTATGCAATAGTGTGATTGTCATGGAAACCTTTGATAGGTGAGATATGGATTGCACCAGAGTGGAATAATAATTTCCCCCACGTTGCCCACCCTCCAGATAATGCCTGGCACATCACGCCGAAGGAAGTCCAATCAGAAAGCAGAATTCCGCCGTTTCTTCGCGTTTGTTTTAATGTATGTGCGATATTATTATTATTATACGTGGGGTTCAAAAGGATCAAATGTGCAGATGTTGCCTTTGTATTGTGTGACAAAGCCCCCAATAACGCATGCATTCATTCATTCCCCTTTTAACGCACCTACAGAACAATTAGCCGAAAACACTTTGATTAATATGCTGTTGCTCGGGCAAACACTTAAACGCAGAGAACATGTTAGTTAAAGAAAAGGAAAATATATTGACTAGCGTGATAATGAACTTTTCCCTAGGAAGGAGTGCTGCTTAAATTCACATCCATAACACATTAAGGTAAATGCTCAGAAAGTGCCGGTTATTTTCGTGCCGTTTCCTGGTGCTTTAACCCCTTCCGCCCCCCCCTCCGCAGAATCGTACGGCGCAGCGGGGTCTCCGATTGATGTCTTGCAACACGGTTGTTTAACACATTTTTTTCTCAATCTGGGAAATTACGTAGTACGGGCGCAAAGCGATGGGGCGCAAGCTGGGTGAGGGCAGACTTGCCTCCGCCAATTAGCCCTGTTGCTCTATTTCGGATTCTTTCGCGTCTAAAAATGACACAGGGGTTTGGGTTTAAAATGAATTTCGCTCTCTTCGGTCTGCGCATTATGTTCAAAGAAAACACAGAACTTGCATTAGTGCAAATATATGAAACCCCCGATACTATTAGCAACGGAGCAAATTATAGCTTCAAGCAATCAACATTGATTTTATATATACCACATCATAAATGATGCACGGCGGAGGAAATATCTGCCTTACAGCTTCACCTAGACAAGCCGGAGAACAAAAGAACGCCATGACACAGGGCCGGGGAGAGATCATCGGGGGGCAGATCCCACATACAGCCACGCTCGGGGGATCCAAGACAGACAAAAAAAGTTTTGCCTCTTACCGGTTAACTCTTCGGCATCCAGGCCTGGATAAGCTAACGCTGGTAAACATGAATTACCCGACGCTCTCCGCTGACGGCGGGACAGGTGTAGCGAACTAACACGCTGTGTGAAAGTATTCCAAAGAAAACATGAAACAACGACATTAATAAATAAAATCCCTTCAATCATTTCAGTTTAATTAGGAAGGACTCCTTACTTAATCACTGGGCATTTTCTGGTGTGTGAAACTCATAGAAAACCACCGATTATTTTCCCGCTTTTAAATAAGAAATGATCTTTTGGGTTTCTGCGCCATTACAAAGCGTGGGCTGGCGGTAAACTTTGGGCTTTGTCGTGGATGTGAATGCAGGATCGTCACAGGGGATAACGAGACAAATACATGAGAGTTAAGGTAACGACATCGTTAACATTTAGACGGCAATTCCCTGGTCGCAAAGCACCAAAATATTTGGGAAATGCTGGTAAAAGGTATCGGCGCTCTCCGCGGGACTCGGTTCCTTGGTAAAAGTTTGGGAACTTTTCTGCTGGAGTGTAAATGTGCATTTCTATTATGTACAGGGGGACAGGGGTCATGTTTTAACCCTTTGCACTGTAAGGCATCATGTAAGACTTGCGGTCCAGCGCACATACATTCACAGGGTTAAGCGGCAGGTCTGTCCTATGATAAACGCATGGCGAGGAGGGAAGATAAAGCCCTGGTCCTTGCTATACGGAACCATAACTTATGTCCCAAGTAGCATTCAGCCAGAGAGATGATCGCTGATAGCTAAACTTTATCCGGATTATCACAGAAGGAAAGCAGCGCCCTGCCCAGGCATGAATGGGCAAGAAGAAGGGCAAATAGTGCCTGTATCCACTCACCCCGAGTGTTAAAGCCTCATTAACAAGCCTGCGTGCACCCTTTGTCCTTCAACGATCAACCACTCAGGAGAGGAGGGCTATGAACACCTAGAGCGGAAGAGAATGTGTGCAAGAAACGTCCGTCTGGCATCTAAGTGGTTAAACAGAAGGCTCCTAAGGGGAGATCAATGAATTGAAAACTAAAGCTGGACTGAACGATCACCCAAATGATTCCACAAACTCTGAAACAACGAGGATCAAGCAGTGCGAAAGCCGTCAACGCCAAAAATCCCAATAAAAGGGGCTTTTTTTTTCTGGCTGGACACATTTGGGTTTCTCTGCACAGTTTTCTGGAAGTTTACGGCTATTCCAACTTTCTCGCCGTCTGTACGAGCTGAACGTGTAATGGCTGCAGTCAGTCGTTTACAGATCACTAAATCTATGGAGGGATTATATACAGATTGTATCATATACAGAGCAGTCCTTCCGGCCCTCCATGTACAGCCTGTTAGTATATGTCAGAGCGCCATAAATCCGAACAATGTAACCGTGAAAAGACAAAACAAACGGAATTACCGGGTGTCTCCGGATCAGACCTCCCTCTGCAAATCCATCAGGAAAGTACCATTTATTGGCGCCACCAGCAATGCGTATGTCATTCACCGGGAAAAAAATATTAAAAACAACAAAAAAAAATCCAAATTCTAAAAAAATGACGAAAACTGTTAATAAAAAGCAAATAAAGGACAAAGTGAAAATCCATGAAACCTCATACAATCACTGATGTGTGATCCGAATGGAATATTGTGATTAAGCGGAAGGTGTTTGCGATTACTGGGAATATTAAGGTTCCTGATCGCCTTTCCAACTTAAATGAACATTTACTGGTGAAACGACGGGAAATCCTAATGAAAGCAGTTTACTTGGTGTCCCTGAAAATAAATATGTAAAAGAGTATAATCGCCTGTCCCTGTACTGCCTGCTATTATCCATTCCAGCTTTCACATTATTAATGCTCACCCAATCATGAAATATTTGACTGGGCGTTTCAAGTTACATCGTGTTACCAAGATGCTTTTCAAATTTTAATAGAGATATTTAGAGAAATGAATTCTCTGTGTACAAAAAGCTAATGGATTCTTCCCAAGATATATCTTTATATATATATATACATTTATATATATGTGTGTGTGTGTGAATAAAGATATATATATATTATTATTATTATTATTATTGTATGTATATTTATTTTTCGGATATTATTTATCCATTCTTCTATCCCATCACAAGATGGATGTTAATGGCTCGTTTTCAGGCCTGGACATCATACATTAGATTCAGTCGTAGGTCTGGAGTAACGCATGAGCATCAGACCTATTTACCAATGTCATTGTCAGTGACAGCTCAGACATGCATGAAAATGGTTAAAACTCCGGGATTATACAAAAAAATGCAGTAGAAAATATTTTAATAGGTCAGCGTTATGACAACATTAACGATATTAGGATATTTTCACTGCGACTTCAGAAAACAAATCAACAGATGAGCTTAGAATTCCTTTTTCACCAATTTATCTCAATAAAGAAATTAGGAAGTAATAGAAAATATAAATAAGAATTTCTCAGCGTCTGAATAAATATCACTGGCTGCGTAACGCATCGCATTGTTTATCTGCAGAATTGGGGTTTGGAGCGAAGATGAAAATCGGCGAAATGTATTTTGTGTACAGCAGGAATGATTTAAGGTATATCTAGTTTTCAGCGGCTGGTCAATGCGGACTATTTAGTCGGTGTGGCCCGCTGATCACAGTCTGCGACAGGTAAAGTTGGTGGAAAGTAGGTAGGAAACCATACTCCAGATCCCTGTTGGCTTTGAACTAAACATCATTGAAGCGGGAAAGACAGAGGTGAGATCTGGGACCCCAGCCCAGACAGACAGACAGACCCTCCTCCTCCTCTCCCCCCTCTGTCCCCTTTTTGTTCCCAGACTGAGACCCCCTCTCCTTGTTTACACTCCCCTCCTGTCACCAGACCTTATTCCCTCTGGGGTACAATCAGCCTCAGCTGCCTCCCAGCCAAAAGCCCCCCCCCCCCCCCCGATCCAGAAGCCTTCACAATGTAAATACAATCACAGCTATCAGTCAATCAGTTCGGGAGCTGCCGGCAGGTAAAGGGTTAACAGAGTTTGTACGGAATCGATGTCAGAGTTCTGGTTCCCGCAGCCCAATATATTACAGATACTTTGTATCACTGCAGAGTGTGAGGGGTTAAACTGTGGCAACAATAGAAATGCCATTTACAGTTCCTGCCAGCGCACCAAGTGTTAACTCCCCTAGAATCCTCAATCTCCCCATTTAGAGATAGTTCGGTAAATACCCCGGCAGTGGCGATAGTTCGGTAAATACCCGGCAGTGGGGATAGTTCAGTAAATACCCCGGCAGTGGGGATAGTTTCAGTAAATACCCGCAGTGGGATGTCGGTAAATACCCCGGCAGTGGCTAGTTTCGGTAAAATACCCTGGCAGTGGGATAGTTCGTAAATACCCCGGCAGTCGGATAGTTCGGTAAAACCCGGCAGTGGGGGATAGTCGGTAATACCCGGCAGTGGGGATAGTCGGAAAATACCCCGGCGTTCGGTAAATACCCCGGCAGTGGGATAGTTCGGTAAATACCCGGCGATAGTTCGGTACATTACCGGCAGTGGAGATAGTTCGGTAAATACCCCGGCAGTGGAGATAGTTCGGTAAATACCCCGGCAGTGGGGATAGTTCGGTAAATACCCGGCAGTGGGGATAGTTCGGTAAATACCCCGGCAGTGGGGTGTCGGTGCCCGGCATGCGGTGTGGCAGAAAGTTCTATATTTACACACCGTCTATCGGCACTGGGCACTGCAAGGTCGGATGCCCCCTCCCTGCCAGGACTAATTGGGGCTCATAGCAGACCAGCCCGTGCCCCACACCCCGGAGGAGGACGTTACACAGCCCCTGGTCTAAGCCGAGCACTAAAGGGTTACTGCTCTAATGAATGCCCCCTGCCCCGTGAAGATGCCCCGTTTGCAGTTTATTAGCCCCCATGCAGCCGACGTTCTCTGGCGATACGGATATCCGACAAGCTTCCAGATCCTGACAGGTGGGTCGGGGGCAGGTGCAGGGAGCTCGCCGTGTCCCCTGAGCGGTGTCTGAGGACCGAGGCGGCTGCAGAACCTCTTGGGCGGCCGCCATTCCAACCTCCGCTCAGCTTTGAGAAGCCCTCGGCGGACCCCAAGAGGCTCTGCAGCAGCTCGGATCTCTCCGCTTCCAGGGACCGTCCCGGACCGGTGCGCATTAGCGCGTCTCTTTACAATGGAAGCTCCGCCAGGCTGGCCCAGCGAGCCCCGCTTGCTCCGGTCTCAGGACCAGTAGTCCGCCCGCGGTCCGGCTCCCCTCGGCGGGGATGGCTGCCCTCCAGTCCCCCCTGAATGTCACTTCCCTGCCCGCAGCCCTGTGCAGGGAGGTCGCTGAGAGCACAAAATGGCACCGAATCGCCCAAGTTGGGCACAGGAGCAGCCGCGACCACGAGCCCCCCTACTCCGCACCCATCTCCCGGGGCTGGGGCAGCCACTTCCACAAAACTTTCCCCAAAATAACCCAACTTCGGAGGCAGCGAGCGAGCCCTGCGCCCGCAGCACCGGGGGGGCTGCCACAAAGTAACATTCCTGCGGACCGGGACCCCCGGGGGACCCCAAAGCCCCGGCTCCTGCCCGCTCAGTGCGTGACAGCCCTCCAGCCCACGGCACTGCCAGGGGCATTTAATCGCCATGCAGCCCCAGGCCCCGTGCCCATCACCGGGGCACCAACACACAACCGGCTGCCACAGCGGACTCTCCAAACAAAACTGGGACCCCAAAGTAGGCATCACGGAAACCGGACACCCGGAAAGGCCGAAAAGCCCCCCCCAGCACCTGCCGCCCGCTGCCCCTCTCCGCTTCTCACCTGCTCGGGCAGCGCAGATCCCCGCAGAAAGTGCAGCCAAAGCCGGGCGCTCAGTGAATAATGTCAGGGAGATTGACTCCAGCAGGGGCTGATCGCTTTTGGGAGGAGGATAGAGAGAGAGGAGGGAGAGCGGGGAAGAGACAGAGAGAGGGGAAAGTGCAGCCCCGGGGAGGAGGGCCGGGGGCGGCAGGGGCTCCCACTTGTCCTAAGTGCCCCCCCAGCAGCTCCCGGGCACGGGCTCCGAGCTGTGTCCTTCCCGCAGACTGAGCCCGGCTCATTGATGGAGATCACGCGCCATTCCCATCCCTCGGACTCCCCCTATCTGTTAGGTGAAACGCATTTTACCGTCACAAAAAAAAAAAACCTTCTCCATTGTCGGCTTGGCATCATTCTCGGTAACTCGGGCGGCATTTATCTGACAGGCAGCCGAGCCCCGGCCCCCAGGAGCCCGTGACCGGAGCCGATGTTGTGGTCTGGCTCCGCGCGCGCGCCTCTAAGCCAATCCTGCCGCTGACCTTGGCGCTCAACCGATTAAACCCGCGTTCGGAAATCTCTATTAGCGGAGCGGCGGCCGGGGAGGGGGGGGGGCTGCGGGCTGGGGGGTCACTTCTAGAGGGGCTGCGAAGGACCAAAAAGGAGGGGGCAAGACCCACAGGGGCCCCTTACCTGCCGCTGCAAACTATTGCCAAGGTGTTGGGAAACTCCAGTGGGGTCCCCGCGAGGTCCCTCCGTGGGCTGATGACCCGGAATCCGAGCTGCTGCCTCCGCATGCGGCTGCCGGGGACTGTAACCTTGTGGCGGATTTAATGTAAATAAGATTGTTATGGTGCCAATCGCAGGCACACACACACTTAACCCGTGCGCTGCCGGCGGGAGTGGGGAGGGGGGGGGGCCCGCAGGCTTCCCCCTGTGGCAAGCAGTGGGGTTCGGCAGGCACCCGAGGGGTTAAATCCGCACTGCCATGCCCCCCCTCCCCCCCCCCCCCCCCGTAATGTGACTTTATTTCTTGAAAACAATACCCGGTGCCAAAGCATTGTGAAAATATGATTTTAATTAATCACGTAGTAGGCACGGAAATTAGCATTCAGTAATTAAACTTACAGCAAGAACGCAACGTCATGGAGGGTCTGCGCCTTAAAGCCCTCCGATAATCACGACAATGAAATCCAATAAGTTGGGGGGGGGGTCCTTTTAAACTTTGGCTGCGGTTTGGGCTGAGATCTCGCCTTTTTTGTCAATAATAAATTGCATGTAACCGGTGCATTGGGGTATCTTGCTGGATAAAGCCAGGGGAGATGGGGGTGGGGGGGGAGTCCCGTGTCCCATACTTTCCAAAAGCCGGCCTCCTCAATGGAGCCTTTGTTACGGGATTATATAATGATTGCGCCGTAATTATGGGAAAAAGGAGATTTAGTCATAATAAAAAGTGTCCACATAACCCCCCAATGAGATGGCCGTCTCGGGGAAGGGGGGGCTGCGTGATAATAGCAGGAATCCTGCATAGAAAGGGTTGACAAACAAAGAGTGGCGGAGGGGGGGGGTGCGGGATGCGCATGATTAAGGAGAGATGGAGACAGATTGATCATTCAAAATGGCAAACTGCGGGGACTCTTAAAACATTGATTCAGGTAACACTGCTTTCATCTCAACTCCAACGAGTTCCCCCAAGACGCCCGCGATCACCCCGACCGCCAAGAAAGCCGCCCCACAAACAGGTAGCGAGAGGATGCGGGGGGGGGGGCACGAAGCTCAGGGACTTTGTAGGGACTTTTCATTCATTAACTTATTTATCCCCGGTGAGTTTGTGTCACCTCCTTGCATTTCATTCCTAACGGATTCCGTTAAAGATGTGAGTGAATGAAACGGCTTGAAGTGCATGGAGGGTGAAAGAAGAATTCCCACAGAGAATGAAGTTTGGGAATTTTCCAGTCTGATGTGTATGAAATTCCCTCTGAATACGTCTCCAAATCCACGTTTTCTTCTTAGTAAATTAGCATAGCAATCGCATCAATAATATCAGTATCTCTATGGGAAGATAACGGGCACTCCGGGCTCCCTTTTCTTCCAATTCTTTGAGGATCGCCGATTATTTTCCGTGTCCTTTGGAGTCGGTTATTGTAAGTCAAGCGATTCTTTAGCAGTGACAGCAGCGACAAAGAGACAGGGATGGGAAAACAGGTCAAAGGAAGTTGCCATATGGCTTTTAAAAGGCACTTTTTATGGCATATAATAGGCGAGCCCCGCAGCCAGCGCTCTAAACGCGCCCCCGGAGCACTCTCTCAGTCCTCATTCTATAGATAACCGACGGCAACATAAACACCCGAAAAACACACGGCAGCTATTACCCAACCTGCCGGGAACTTATACAGAATCCCAACAATCTCCTTACACCATCTTTCATAAACAGCTGCGACAGGAGAACAGACAGACGCGTTACCGCAACGGCACTATCTCTCCGTCTAATATCTGTATATCTACGATCTATCCGTCTATAATCTATCTATACGTCTATAATCTATATACCTACGATCTCTCCGTCTATAATCTATATATATCTATGATCTATCCATCTATTATCTATATACCTACGATCTATCCATCTATAATCTGTATATCTACGATCTATACGTCTATAATCTATATATATCTATGATCTATCCATCTATAATCTGATATCTACGATCTTGTCTATAATCATAATTATATCTATGATCTTATCCGTAATCATATACGTCTATAATCTATAATCTATGATCTATCCGTCTATAATCTTATATATCTATGATCTATTTCCATCTCATAATCTGTATATCTATGATTATATCCGTCTATAATCTATATATCTATGATCTATCCGTCTATAATCTATATATCTATGATCTATCCGTCTATAATCTATATACCTATGATCTATACGTCTATAATCTGTATATCTATGATCTATCCATCTATTATCTATCTATTATTTATCCATCTATAATCTACGATCTATCCATCTATTATCTATTATCTATCCGTCTATAATCTGTGATCTATCTATTCGTCTATAATCTATATATCTATTATCTATATCTATCCATCCATCTGCCTGTCTATTATTATTTATTGTTTTATATAGCGCCATCAAATTCCGTAGCGCTGTGTTATCTATCTGTCTATCCATCCATCTATCTCTCTATCTATCTATCCATCTATAATCTATCTAATATCTATATCAATCTTTCTATATCTATCCATCCATCCGTCTATCTATCTGTCTGTAAATCCGTCTATCTACCTATCTGTCTATCTATCTGTCTGTCTATCCGTCTATCTATCTGTCTATCCATCCGTCTATCTATCTATCTATCTATCTATCTATCTATCTATGCCCTTTTTCGTTCTGTTTTTATTGCTCTCCAGTTATTTGGTATGTTTTTCTAGATTTTGGTGGTGAGTGTGATAAGCTCTGGTAATTGTAATTCTCAAATATTTGTAGCCCATTTGCTATTTTTCAATGAGAAAAACTTGACATCCAAAAATGTGCAGCAAAGAGAGAAAGTGTCCGTTATGGCTTTTAGGAGTGTTGTGGGGGCGCGTTACGTGTCCGTTGTGGCTTTTAGGATTACTGGAAATGTCTTTTTTCCGTATATATGATGAACTCGTGTATTTACACCCCAAGGTCAGCGCGTTTACAAACAATGTGAATATGTATCCAGTGCAAGTATTGAAACAAAACGCAGCGCGCATATCCTCCCCTCACATTCATGTCTCTACTTTTACATAAAGGGGAGATAATACGGCTGCATGGACGCCACAAACCTGAATTTAACAATATTCCCCCCCGATAACAGCACCCCGAGCCAGGGAGGACAACACAGTTAGGTCTCTTAGAATGTGGCTGGATGAGGCAGAATACCGAATGCTGTAATGGTGAAAGGCGGGGGTTTGTAGAATAAATGCATGGATTCTGAGGAAATGATTGCCTCCAGCACTGAGCTGGCACAAAAGGGGTTAACCAGGAAAGCTGATATTAGACATATTTTGACGAAGGTAAGACCTGGGAATGTATCCCGTAACCACAGAGAGGAATTCTACCCGGACGTCTGTTAATGGGATATGTAAGGCGTCCTGGTCCACAGAGCTTGCACTCTGGATGCTCACCTCTCTGAAATCATTCTAGGCAGGTTTCCGCATAAAAACCTTTGCTTGCGTTAAAGCCGCGTTGATCTTTGTCTCTTAAAATGTGTAAGCAGTCACATATTCTATACAGAGTAACTTGCGTGAGCCACTAATGGCCAGCAGGGAAGTTTTAGGAGCCAAGGCCACCTGAATTCTGGGCCTGGCATCTCCCATACTGTGATAATCCCATAAACCGGCCCTTTCTACGCACGGCTGGACGCAGAGAGACCCCCAGTGTTATACGAGGTAAAGATAGAGAGGATGTTATATGGGAACCAGTTTGTTGTTTGTTTTTCTCTTGTTTTCGCATAGATCTCTGTATTTTATTCGCCGTTTAACCCTTATTACCCATTCATTCCCTCTATTCATGCAGCTTTATAAACTCGCAGTAAACATGGCAGCCGACACGGTGATAAATCCCGGAACGGGACGGTGCTGGGCCACACGCAATGCCACCCTGCAACGTGGGATTTATCCACTGGATTTATTCATGGCGTAAATGCAGATCTATAGTTTGAAAGCAGTTACCCCAAACCGAGGCGGGTAGAAACGGGTGAGCGGCACGGAATGGTATATATTTCAGTGGAACAGGCTTTAAATCGTGAGGAAAGTGTTTGTGAATCCTCGCATTCCCATTTTAGTAAGAATGAAGTATTCCTTAAGGAGAAGTATGGCGGGGTTTTAATGTCCAGGAGAGTCTGCCATATGGCAATGCCCTCTGGAGTCGCAGCGTTCTTGGCACAGAGCCACGCAGCCTGGCGTGATAAAGAATTTTCCCATATACTTGGGGTCTGCTCTGGGAACGAGCATCAATCACGGGCGGCAGAATCACCCCCAGCCGCCAAATCTCACCCGTGTTATTTAACAACGACAACAATCCGTACAGAAAGTACATATACAGCATGCGACTGCGCATGTATCCGCACACGGCTAGAAACTAACCCCGGAGAGAGGATTCGCTCCTAAACAGAAAAGACTTTTCCTTCGGATGTCAGTCTATTGTAGGCCAGCGTGGAAAGTAAGCGGGGTGCACGCAGGGACTGGCACAAGCCGCTGGGGTGTTGTCGCTGCTGTTGGTGGAGATGCGTTTGTGATCGTTATGGGTCTTTTATCCTGCGAATATATTCATATATATATACATTAAAGGGACGAATGTTCACCGACTTTACTATTATTACTATCTTTTATTTATAGGGTGCCAGCAGTGTACACGGTGCTTCTTATAGGCCTGACAGAACTATGTACAATGTACTGACTTCTTTATAATAATAAAATAATCTATGCATTATACAGGGCCGGCTCAGCTCCCCCAGCTCTTCGTAATACAGAGTGAAGTAGCCGAGGTGCAAACAGTGAATATAAACACGGATTAAAGGGGCCGACGCGGACGCGTCTTCATTTTTACATTAAATGTAGTTATTAAGCTTTGTTTTTTGGGAGCATCGTGTGTGTTTTTTGCTCCCTATTCCAAAGGAAATCCGCTGGTTCCAAGCGAGCCACCAGCTGCAGAAAAATGATTTTAAAAAGTCTTTTAATTAAACTTGAAATGATTGTGGTATTTCTTTCCAGGGTAATGATTTATTTCTTGTTGGATTTTATATCTGTGAGTAAATGTAATTGAGCGCTGCAGATGAGTGATGACTTTATGATCGCCGGCTAAGTCGTAGGCTTATTCCAAACTTGTGAAACTTTACTTATGGATTGGGGGGGCCTGATTTGGATAAGAACCAAAGTTATTGGAAACCATTGGCTAAAGAGGGCAATAAATCACAGAGAGGTAGAAGGAGGCGAGGTATTACGGTGCGTTTGTGCCAACGTGAACAATGAAGACGTGAATGATATCCCTAGTGTGTGAAAAAGAGCTATTCAGAGAATAACCCAAAAGGTGCCCAAAAGAACGGGTGACGTGGACATAGATTTCGAAGCCCCGGCGTGGGCGATTGCCTCGGTGACATACGCTTCTCGGTGCAAAGGCCGGCACATTAGCTCTAATTGCACCGGGCTGATGGGCGAGCTGGAGAGACAGAAATCTATTTATTGGACTGGAAGTTTTAGACAATTCAGAAGCCCAAGCGTTGGATCTTGGGTACTATTTCAACAGAAGTGCCATTATCCGGGGCAGCTGCGACTCCCCGCCATGCCCTCAACACACTTTTGTCGCCTTTGGCGAGACAGTGCAAGAGAAACGTTCATAAAAAATCATTGCCGGAAAAATCTAGAAATAAGAAGCTTGACCTTTTGCTCGGGTCTTTCTGTACAACTCATCAGTCTGGCCCTATTAATGCAAAAATATCTCATCTACACCTTCTATATATTATTAGCCTTAAGAAACCTTAAAGGTCCTTTCTTGGTCGCCATGGCTGCAGCTACAATTATTGGGTGCATTTATGTGCTAGGCTGGTCGGGGTTAATCCAGTCCTCGAGGGCCACAAACAGGCCAGGACTCCTCCGTACGTCTGCTAAGAACAAGTAGTTCTATTGGGATTCTCTTGGGATTCTATTTGGATTCTCTTGGGATTCTCTTGGGATTCTATTGGGATTCTCTTGGGATTCTATTGGGGATTCTCTTTGGGATTCTATTGGGATTCTATTGGGATTCTCTTGGGATTCTATTGGGATTCTATTGGGATTCTATTGGGATTCTCTTGGGATTCTATTGGGATGCGTCCTGTTGTCCTGTTTGTGGACCGAGAGTAAACTCCTCCAGCTGGAAGCATTGTAGTCTTTTTTTATATAAAGGAACGCGTGTTCATTTTCTGCATGAAACATTTATGTAAATCCAACATGTTGAGTTATTTCCTGGAGGTGATAATATTATTACTGAGTTTTCCATCCTTTTCTCAGCTTCTTATTGAATTAGGACTTACAAAGAATTTTACGCAAGTTATGGCTACAGAGGCTCGATAGTTTTAAATCTATGTTTATTACAGCAATAACATATCTTCCTAGAGCCGTATTGTGTACACGCTACCTCTGTGCTTGCAACAGGAATACAAATACACCCACTGTTTTAGCACTCTCTCATATGCCTTATTGCTTAACTTAATATTGTTCGGTGACATACTATGTTGCGCTGAGAATAAAAGCCTGTTCCTACTCACATGAAAGATGGAATGGAGGGCTGATGGCGAAAATTCTTCATCTCAGTGAGCGAGGCAGAAAAAGTCCGATGGCGGGAGTTTGTTCAGGGCGACCGTCTAGAAGGAAAAGGCGAGATGAGTTTATGAAACAAGGACAGTGATTTGAATTGGGTTCCTAATAGAATGTTAACGATATCGGTCTCAGCGAGTGACATTTATGAGCCGACCTGCCTAACACTTTCAACACAAAGGCTTCTAAGACAGAAATCACAGAATTCATCTGGGATTGGAACTTTCTGGACACTTTTTGAGTGTGGAAGAGTCGTGGAGGAGGGCGACGTTTCCCGAGCTTCTGTCACGGTTGTAGAATTTATTCCGAAGCGCTGTGATATTATCGTTACCTTGTTGGAGGAAAGATTGACTTAGGACCCCCCCAAATTACTCATTAGCTCATTCAAGCTCCGATGACACACTTTAAAGCCACGGCACCGATGGTTCTCCCTGACATCAGATCAACCACCAGGCGCCGGTGACTCCCGAAGTAGATACATAGTAACATATACATACGTGTTTAACTGTGCTGGAACTATGTAGCGGGTGCCGGTCACGCTTTGGAAAGATCAATGACAACTGAACCCAAGCTGTATACATTTCCCGAGGAGTTAGAGGAATCGCAGAGACGCGAGCATCCTTGACCCGATGAGTTTTTAATGGTAAAGGAGAGCTGGGTGAATGCAGGTATTATGTGCTGTCACTTTCTATATTTCTTTTGTTTCTCGACAGGATCGACTGATTGTGCCTTTATTATATTATTCCATGCATGGCTCTTTCAATCCTTCTTTCAAAGGCTGCCTGTCCAAAGAGCTCTTCAGATCTCTGCATTATTTCCCAGCTTTCTGTGTTATTAACAACAATAACACGTATTTATTTATTTATTTATTTTATACAATGAAATAAAGGAAAATGATGAACCATGACAAAGGCAGGAATTAATTGCCATAAATGCTATGCTTTTAAAATTGATAAGCAATGCTAAAGTATCTTCAAAATAATAATCCACTAAAAACATTTAGCATTTGTTTATATCGATTGCATTCTGTGGTTGGCAGGTAATGTGTTTCATACCCGCTCTGCCCATGGTTAACCAACTAGAAGCCCAGAGCACGGTTTTTCCTGTTATTTTGGAAATCGGTATGGAGATTTTAGTCCAATCCAGTGATTTTCCTCCCCAGAGACTAAACGTGCCATCTGTGAGACACATCCAATCCCCACCAGCTCCAAGGCATGCAAGAGCCAAGCGACGGTCCAACATGTCCCATCTGTACCATATGTTGGCATACCTCTGCCGTCCCCGCGCGGATATCCAGTCGCGTTCACCATCGCGCCTCATCATTCGCTCATCGCAAGCAGCGGATTGCGCTCGGAAAGCGATGTTTCTCGGCTGAGGTTTAAATCTTAGCAGCGAGAGGCCGGGGAACGTGCTGCTATGAATGCCTTTACAGATACGCACGCCGACGGATGCTGTTTAATTGTTTGCTAACTTGCGGGAAGATATGAAATGATGAACGCTAAGCACCGTCGTAATATTGTGCAACGTTCTTTTCTTTTCTGATCACGTCACGGAGATGACACAACAATATCAATCAAAAGCGTGTCCCTGGAATATGTATGTATTACATTAACCCTGTGAATGCTACCGCAACGTATTAGCAATAATAGCTAGCAGGAGAAAGCAATGTCACAAACCCCTCTTTATCCTTTTTATATTTATGTTACTGCTCTTATTATCCCCCCCCTATTCTTTGATTACAGGTGGAGAACACAGACTACGATGAAAAAAATATGGGGTTTTATTTACAGGAATCATCATATTTGTTCTCGGTAGAGATTTATACACTAAAAGCAGGTTACTAAATAGCTTTAAATGCTAATAACAGCATTACATGGCTGTGCAAAGGAACTTCGTCAAACGTAGCGTAGTTCTGTTGCTCGTTTCCAGACGGAATAAATATAATCGGTGCGTTATATCAGCGGGAATTCATTTAAGATGAGTTTTAGAGTCGGTGGTTTCCAAATGTGTAAAGACTCATGGGGTTCGCTAAGCGTCCGTCTACCTCTCCCCAGACCCGTTTAGTCCCCTGTCCGCCGGTCCGCCGAGTGGACTTGTAACGGACCTCCTGGTCTGGGTGAGGGCTGCTTAGTAGACATGTCCCTCCATGCAAATACACATTTTACTACTATTAAAACAGTGAAACTTTATATCACTTGGGAATCAAAGTCAATAACATGCAGGCAGTAAATAGAATATGTATGTGGCTGTAAAGCGTCCTAATAATGTTACACAATAAAAAGCCAGCTTACTGGTGCTGAGCCCATTAGTGCGCAAGGAGAGGGGAGATACAGGGCTTAGACGTTTATCCAAACAGAAAACATGTGGCGGTTATTCGAAGGGCCGAACCAAGCAAACTAACGGCCATAGCAAAATATAAATGATTTTATCATTTATAAAGTGGCAATATATTCTGCAGCGCTGGGTAACGGCGTCCAATAAACACACGTTATATACACAACAACGCATAAACACCCGCTGACCGATAAGACCCGGCCATGGGTTCTCGTTCACTAAAGATCCCAAAACGCGCTTTGGTTTTAAGGGTTTGTATCGGACCGGCACCCAGGTTAGTAATAGGGCAGACATCCGAGGGCATCCCACCTGCGTACAACAAGAACAGAATCTAAAATGGCCTTGGAACCAGAAGAAAGTATCGATCCACCGGCCATTACTAGGACATCTAAACTACAACTGGTTATGGAGGCAAAATATATACCGGTCCCCAATAAACTAAGTACATCCAACATACAAAGAAGGATTTTCAAACTGTAATACGAATTCTATGCGATGATCTCCTTTGGACCTTTTGGGAAGTAGCTACACTCGGTAATAACGCGTTCCTCAATGAGATAAACAGCCGAGGGGTCAGCAGAGTCACTGCGTGTTACACTTAATAGGTACTAACTTGGCAGGTCTGTCTGCGCAGGACATTTTTCTCTTACAATGCTCATTGTGAGCAGACATCCCAAGCCTTCATTAAATAAATAATCGTTATATATGTCCGAGAATTTATTGCCACTTAGTGTAATGGTATCTGATGGTATATAAGAGAGCAAGTTTAAAGACCAAAGACAGATGTCAGTGGTAAAGTTTGAAATGTATTTATTTCTCAATATTTTTTTTTACATGTAAGAGAACTTGGATATTATGCCTCGATTCGTGCAAGATCATCTGGTACATGGTGCTTTCAGATACCGCGACAAAGTATCATTCTAAAACACGGCTTTTAAGACTGTAGTGTTTATTTAAAAAAATATAAAAAAAATGCTTATATCCTGCCCTGACATGGTCCTCATACTTCAATCCTGCCCTGATATTGGCCTTGCAATAAAAAAAAAGGATATAATAGATTTTCTTTTAGAAAATCATCCAAGTCCTGCAACCAAAATAAGATAGCATGAGTATATTCCAAAAAAAGTCCCCATTCCTAAACCCTACAGCAAGGTCGCGCGATAAAATGGCGTGAGATGAGTATGGAAGCCTGCTAAGCGCTCTCTGATACAAACGCGTCGGCACACAGAGCATTGAAGTCATGGATATTGATGAAACATTGATAGCGCGTCGCTGTATCAGCGAGTGAGAATAACCGGGCAGAATTCTGCAGCAATAACGTCCGCGTCCTGCATATACTTGACCTTGATTACTGGAGTGCTAATGAATGTATAGAAATGTAAAATCTTCTAAATCATTTCAAATAGCTGATACATTCCAGATTTTTTGGGGGGTTGGTGAATTCTGAGAATGCTTTTTTTTTTTTTCATGTCAGTATGATTCCTATTAATCATGCTAGGGATTTCATTGATATAAATAACCAAGCAATGCCGGGGATGACAATGCTTGATATTTTATATTTATCGGCTTGACTAGAAAATAGCAATGAAAATGGCCAGATTCCTGGAGAATTGTACAATCTGATCACTTACATACCGTAGACGCCCCATTAATCGAATGGCTTCGGGTCCCCATGGTGGTCCCCGGCCAGTGATATCACGTTATCCAGAAACCCGGGTTCTACTGGAAAGTATGGAGAATGGGAAATAATTGGGTACACCTTCAGCAATCACATAATTCGGGACAATCTGCCAGAGCAGCTGAAAATACCATAATATATTGCACCATTTCTGGCAATGTATTTAACGTCTTCATATATAAAACTTATTTAAAGCAACGCAGACTACAATAATCTATCACACTCTGCTAAAGTAGGTACGAGGAACACGCATGCGGAATGCATCTCAGTCTGCCTGGAATCCCAAAACTCCGATTTTTTTTTAATTCAGACACTTAAACGGGTAAAGTGCTATGCTCCAATAAATTAAAACGGCTATCTGCTCTGCATATCAATATGAAATTATTAGCGCATTAGAGCCTAGTCTGGGTTTTTGAGGGCATGCACACGCTCATTAATTGCTACGAGATTGATATTAAACGAGTTTACATTGATTATACTTTTTTATATAAAACAGGGGGTTGGAGCAGACTGATGTAACTTCCAATTCTCACAGTAACCAGGGGAAGGTTTT
>VKOC01000959.1:80000-82500 GCA_009364415.1 Spea multiplicata | reverse complement strand
AAAATACCTTAAAATCCCATTAAAAAAAACGTTCTTTTGAGGAAAAAGCGATGCTCTCGTAACGAAGGCTCATTGGGGTCCCACAAATGTAGGTTTAAGAATTTACAACTTGGAAATGCAAACGTAAAAATATGGGGTATATATTTTTTTTCCGCACTGAAAAGAATAAATAAAAAGAAGTAGTAATTAGACATTAGAATTAACAGCTACCTATTAACATCGGGCGTCTCTGCTCCTGCTTGTCAATACGTTGTTGTTTCCTCAATTTGGTCAGCTCTGTCTAATATGAATCTAAACAAACGCCATCAAGTATTCAGGAACCGCTCCATTGTTCTGCTCTGTCGTATATTTTCTGACAATAAATTGAAATTCATTCTTTTACATGTTCTTCATATAGTTGGCAAGCACAATAGAAAAATTACAGATACAATAAATAATTTGTATTTACATTTCTTTAGCTATGGTAATATTGTACTTTAAAAGGCACGATAATAAATCAATATTATGTTCTTCAATATAATGGTCTAATGCAATTTCATTTTTGAATATGACAATCATAGAAATAAAAGTTTCTGGTGAAAGCACAGAATTGAAGAAATGATTTGAAATGAAACGTACAAATGGATTAGAATATACTACCTTTCTGTATCCGAATGCCTCCGTATCGGCAGGGGACCACAGGCAATTTAATACAAATGGCAATGGTGCCTGCATACCCAGCAGCAATTGCCCCACCTGAATGTAGAGTAAAGGAAGGGGCAATACTATCAGCAGTACCTACCATCCACAGACGTTACAGTGTAATGGATAAGCCTTTTAGGTAAGCATTAAGTCCTGGACTCTTAGTGTAATGTAAGGCAGCTCGATGAAATGCAGGGAAGTTTTACTTCGATGAGAGGGCGGTAGATAAATGGAAAAGACTCCCAGCAGAAATGGTAGAGGCTCCTGAATCTAGGACGAGACCAACGACTGATTCCGTAAGAGAGTCGTACAGAAGGCAAAATGGGCAGACTAGACGGGCCGAATGGGGCCGACCTGCCGGCAAATGTTTTTATGATCCTTGAGCACAGGTTTGAAGTACAAACAGCTTAGAAAGTTGCAGACGCCTGCAGTTGGTTCCCATTCCAAGTTTCAATACTAGCCCAACATACAACTACTGAAAGGCAGAAAAATTAGTGTGAATTTCATGGAATTTGTGTTATTGTCGGGATATGAAGCGGCATCGTGGAATTAGGGTTAGGGCTGAAGGCGTCATTTGGGTTTATGGGATAAAGTATTAGAAAGGTTAATGACAATACATATTGACGGGTTTCAGTGAGTTATTTGGTTTGGGGTAATTAGGGGTACCGGGTTTATTGATTCGGGGCACGGATATTTATTTGATTCTATTTCGTGGACTGCCTGCCATTGCCTGGGTTGTCACTAACCACAGTATTCCCACACAGATCTTGTAAAGAGTGTAATTTTGGACGCGTATTAAGCGCAGTGTGTTTGTCTTAGCAGAAGCGCGGTAATCTTAAACGCAGGCTTTATTAGGGCTCTGTAGGTGGATTTTTTGAGATTCTCCAAAATTAGAATGAGTTGGAACACGGAAATGGGAAAAGCTGGGAACACATCAATTAAATATTTTTTCTGTCAAAAAAGTAGAATTGCACACATTTGATCTCGGAGTACATATGCTCAAATTGGTGCGTATCCAAGAAAAAAGAGAAAGCAAGAGAATTTTCTGGGACGATGGGAACATGGCAATCTCTTACAGCGAGCAGAAGTTGAGTTATTCTTTCCAGGGCTGCTATAAAAGTAAATAAAATGCATGTAAACTCAGTAAATGAACTCCGCGGAGAACATTATCTTATAAAAGTTATTAGCTAGCGGTTGTGGGCACAGCAGGACCGGGTGCCCAGAATCCAACCTGCAAAGGTCAGACACCTGGCAGAGGCAGAGAGCCCCGGTTTGTGTAATGTTGGTAGTTACTTCTTACATTCTTCCCTTCTTTGTCTAACTCCGAGGAGCTCTGCATGCGCATTATTAGTGCGGCTTAGGCTGTGATTTGTGGTCGTAGTTTTAGTGGTTTTTGGATTTTATCTGTGCCGGCCGTATGCCGAGCTGTACTGTGATTACAGCCAAGTTCCATTGATGCCAGGAGGATGCAAAGCTTTACGCTATCATCAAACCATTCCCACTAACACCACCAGCGCCATCTCACTGCTTACATCATGTAACGGGCATCACGCTCATGGGTTAACCAAGCCAACACGCATCCAATGAAACATACAATGCAGCGACCTGCGAAACATTGTACACAATACCAATGGCGATGGCCTGATCCACGCATGCTGGCCACGACGACTGATCTGCGCTTGGCAAATGATTCTTTTTAGGCCGTGGAACGCGTCAGGTTTCTCCAGCTTTGACAGGTTGAAATATATTAATATTTTGCTTTGAATATACGAGGAAATATTTTCTATGGTACAATTACCTTGAAGGTGCTCTAAGAGAT
>VKOC01000959.1:32500-77500 GCA_009364415.1 Spea multiplicata | reverse complement strand
GTCTGGCCTAGGCTGGTAGTCCCGTGTAAGTCGGTGCGGTAGGAGGGTGGCTAGCGTGTAACTTGTGGGCCACGTTGGGGCAGTTAACTTACACTGGAAAGATCCATCCGCGGGGCCAGTCTTAGGCAGTCCAGGGGTAGCTAGATACATGCGCAACGTCTGTACAAACACCAAGCATTCAACAAACACAAGCAACTGCGACGACTTGAAACGGTAAACGTATAGAAAAATATTATACATCTTTAGGGGGTGACACGCGGTATACAAAGTCTGCTCCTTGTAGACGCCTCTTTACATTTTGGTAGGTAGACAAATGGCTTGCAGATGATTGATAATTTATAGAAAGATATTATTAGGCAGCCATGTGATCAATAAATTAAAGCAAATGTTAAAAGAACTAAGGTGGCTGGGCAGGTCCATTTGGTGAATTTTGCTCGCCCGGTGCATGGTCTGACTAGCCAGCTGCTCGATTTAACTTCTCATTTAATAAATCATGAGCCCTGCAGCTCCTTCTATTAGCCTTCCCCAAAGAAGACACACCTATGATCATTAAACTGCAAAAAAAGTAACATGAGAAAAGAAATACAATATAAAAAATGAATATTACTGCACTCATTCAACCTTAAAAACACTTTGATAGCTTTTCAACGCAGTCGTGTACTTGAAAGGAGAATGTTGTATCATTAATATCACAGTAACGTAGTTGCTATTAAATTTGAAAATGAGCAAACCCGAATGTTTGATTAAAGATTTTTTTTTTGGATACATTTAATATACATTAACAGGTATCACAGATCGGTGATGGTTCAATTCGCTTGATATGTAATTTGCGGTTTGTTATTCATTTGAAATTCCGAATATCTAATGCTTGACGCGTTATGGGGAAATAAAACTTCCTGCGCTGGACCTGTACAACAGATTGTAGGTCTCTCCAGTTAAAAGGCAATTCCACACGAAATGGGCTTATTTTTAATTTTGACCATCTATGCACAATAAAAAAAGCGATCTGAATAAAGATAAATGCGGCCGTTGATATTTGTGGTAAATGTTTATCACTGTCGTCTCGGTGAGAATTGCCAAGCTGATGTCTTCCATGAAAAGTGGAGTAGCTGCCAGAGGGCATCCTGTGAGTTTTTCCTCCATAAAATGAGGCAATTGTGAAATATTACTATAACTATACGTCGTTATAAAGAGTTTTCTGGGTTTGAAATATGGAAAAATGCAAATGGTGTTCTTGTTATCTCTGGCTCCGACATGTCTGAATGCGGACACATAGGGGACTGGACAAGTGTTTGGCATTGTAAACATAGCTTAAATGGAATAGAACGCTAGCCAAGAAGGGGTTAATCCGTGGCTCTCTTTAGACTGAAGAGCAATCCTCCAGGATGGACTTGGAAGGATCCACTGGTTCCGATCTCTACTCATGGAGGAACCCAGGGTCTTATCTCCATCGAGGGGTCCGGCGAACTCATTGTGGGAGTCTGTGCATTTAGGGGTTAATATAAGCAACGGAGAAGTAAAGTGGCACTGTCACGGGGAAGATTAAGATGTGTGACACTTTCATCTGTTTCAAGTGCCCCTGCTCCTGCAAAACAACCTTTTCCTAAAACACGGGCCGCGGTGATATGCAAATGTTAAACACCTTCATATATTAAAGCAGAGATGCACAGCATTAAGTTGACTATTTTAGCATCAATTAGGCAAAATATATGTCACACCCTAAAATCTTTATATTCGTGTATGGCTGTGACGGGGAGCAGGAGAATTTGTAACCTCAGTCATTTGTCTTAATCAAGTCACATAAGTCTGGAAGTAAATGCTCCGAGTCTGAAACTGCCTGTCTATGAAGTTAAACTATAAAGAGGTCTGAACATGGAGCTGGCATGGAAGAGGTTTGGAATAGTAAGGATCCACGGCGTCCAGAGCCAAGGATAACGGGTCATTTTATCTCATTCGCTTCTGGACAATAAGCTATAATAATAATAGTAATAATAGTAATAATAATAGTAAATAATAAATAATAGTAATAATAATAGTAATAATAATAATAGTAATAATAATAGTAATAATAATAATAGTAATAATAATAATATAGTAATAATAATAGTAATAATAATAGTAATAATAATAATAGTAATAATAGTAATAAATTAAAGTAATAAATATAATAGTAATAATAATAATAGTAATAATAGTAATAATAATAATAGTAATAATAGTAATAATAAACTACATGTCTTTATAACTCTCTAGGCCAATAAGGATTTCCAGGTAGAAGACCGAGGCAGGATTTGGGCTCTCAAGTCACTGAAAGGAAGGTCACTTGAAATGAAATGAAATGCAATCAATATATCAGGAAGAGCGTAAAGAACAAAGTAACCCAACATGGGGGAACATTTAACAAGTCATTCTTTGACACAGTGGAAAAACTGGAGCAGTTACTATAGAAACCAATAGAATGTTTCTCACAACTTTGCACCAGAATTTCTCTTTATTGTTACCGTAGATCCCACAATCTTCAAACATGATTGTGGAGAAATTGATAAACGTTTGTTGTATGATTTGCTACAAAGTATTTCATATTTGCATTTTCTGTGTGGGGGCTCAGGTTAGGTGAATTATTGCAAAAGTTGAAGCTATAAAATATCAGACATGTGTACAGTATACAGTATACAGTATATAGTGACCCTGCACTAAGACACATAGAACGCCGCTGAATGGGATCCATGACGAGTAAGATTATGGTGACTTCCTGGGCATCGTCGTTTATGATCCATCTCGGGGCGTATGAGAAGAGCTCGATGGCTTATTTATCTCACGCCAGAAACATATCACAGCTGTTCAGCTTCATGAAACAAATCCGTATGTTTATCTCAAATAAATGAGAGCTCGCTGTATAACAGATCTCACCCTAAAGCTCAGGCTGAAACATATAACCCGCCATTAACATACAATTCATTTACAAATCTCTAACATATACCTGCTCACATACAGAAAACAGATGTCATACATCAGCCGACATTTAAGTGCAGTCGCATATCTATCCGTTTCTATGCACGATCCCTGTACATACATAAAGCACGCGTGTCAATCTGCGTGTCACTGGGTTAGATTAGAACCCTGTAAGTGTGGAGGAATGGGTTATTCTCACTCGCCCCCCCCCCCATAGAACGCCTTCTAGGAAGATTAATCCCTTTCCCATACAGCTAACAATCCAAGGCGGATATGCAGGGACTGAACTGATTTGACTCTACAAAGTATCTAGGGAACAAGAGGTTAAAGCCTCTCATTTATAGATTTGAATTTGGAATACGCCGTGGATTAACACAAATTCACTCGCTTTCATGGTAATAAGGGCCATGCATCACTCAGCTTTAAGAGTTTCATTTTAACAAACACCATTCTAGCAAGTTGTGCTTCCCGGGGGGCGTAATCCAAATCAAATACCTTTAAGAGTCTTACTACTTAAACTATTTTGGGGGGTTTATCGCGTCTGCAGCATGAGGCCTCATTTTCATATCAGAACAGATGGACCAAATTGTCATTAACAGAATCTGACAACTCTAAAACTGAAATATAGGCGCAGAAAGGCATCCGATGAATGATATCAATGTTATTGCAATGAATACTAAAAGCACTAATAATGATCGCTAAAAAGCACAGTCCTCGTTTGAAGGCTCGTGTGTTTTATGGGTGTGATTCTGCCATTCAGAACGTGTTCCGGTCTAATATATTCCAAACCTTATGATGATACCATAGTCAGGAGCCAAGGATTTGGAGAATTACAAAGAGCCGGCGCTAAGGTGTCTATAATGAGGTCTAATGTAGTTGGTCGGCTCGGCGCCAAGGTACAGTATCCTTATTACTGCAAGCATTATAATAAAGATCTACTTTATGTGCCTCAATAAGTATTGGAATAAGATGCGGAGATTCATATTTATGGAACGCTTTACGTGTCTGTCTAGCAGTTTCTTCTCTCTATATATATTTATGCTGGATATTTACATTTTAAAAACAGTGATATTTCCAGCAATGTCAACACGATAACAGTGCAATCGCTCATTTGAATGCCGGTGTTAATGCGAATCCATCAAAATTAACTCTCTGCAGCATTTCAGAATGTTTTACTGTTTAGAAGTTACAAAGTTCTCTCCCGTAGTTAGAAGATAAGAGAATGGCGTATATGTTTTACAATACAGGGGTCAGGGAAAGGGTAGCTCGCCGTACAGTAATGTATTGATGACTTACATTGTTAACGAGGGTGGTGGTATTGATATGACGTAACCTGCAGGATGCGCATTTATTCCACCGGCCATTCTTACCTTGTCTCTTGCTTAATAAACATAGCCTTAGGTAAGGTGATTTTGGCTGCTTGCGGGATATATAATCTGTTCCGATGACATATATTTATTTCTAAAGACCATGAACAAAAAGCGCGGGCTTTAAACCACCGCCGATCCACTCTTCCCTTATATATTTTCTTAGCTCATAACCGTACGCAGTGAGTTGAGTTATAGTTAGTTTTTAATTTAAAGATTATACTTGCTTACATCTCGCTTATTCCAAAATAATGTTTTTTCCAAAATAATGACCACATAAAGTCCAGTAGGCAGCCAATGGCAGTGTTTGTATTCTATCAATACACAGCATGATAGATGCATGCATACAAAGGGTAAATTAACCAAAAGAGCAGAATGTCACATAATAAAAGACTATTAACCCCATGAACTAAAATTACAGTAACATGTAAACAAAGGTCCACCAGATGGCTGGATCCACCACTGTTTTCAACCATATTTATTAGCTGGAAGCTCAGAGCAAGACGAGTGTTAATTACTGCGCACTGTTGCTATGCGGTACGATCATAGAACAGACTGAATTAGAATATAGAACAACAAGCATCTGATTTTATTAACAAAGCCTAGTTCTCATTTGGGGAAAATGGGAAAAAACATCTTTAACCCCTGGCCTTTGCTTGGCATACGGTTGGGAAAGTCGCCCACCTACATTTTTATATATTTTTAATATTGTATTCTCAGCATTGAGTGCAAAGTAAAAGGAATAGGCAGGGGAGGAAGGCCAAACACAAAGGATGAGTTACGTTATTACTGCGGAATAATACAGTATGTAAGGTTGTATATGCCTCTGTCTGTCAATATATAGATATAATAATAAATAATAAGATAGAAGTGGGTACCAGGTGTGTATCTTTATCTGTGAACCTGGGTATATATATAGATATATATATATATATATGGATGTACATGCATTACGTTAAAATGGGGACCATATAGAAGAATCAGACACTGTGGCCATTTAAAGCATAATACAGAATTCACGTGTATGTTAAAAAATGATTTGACATTTGTGTGGCGCTCGGGAGACATTAAATGAAGAATACCACCCCGCCAGCTTTTATTTAAATGGAGGGTAACGCGGGCCGTTTTATATAAGGTACCCCAATGAAAGTAAGCCATGCTTCTTCCCCAGCAGCTCTCTTTTAAGTGAGAAGGGCACAAGCATTTACATCTGTATCGTTTCCACAACAATACACCGTGATGAAGACAAACAATCCGGAGTGATCTTCACTGGATAGCAGCAGGTGAGGGAGGAAGAGTTCTATAAATACATCTGACTTTATTAGCACGGCATGTGAGTAATTAAATGCTCTCTCCTTTAGCATCTGTGTCAAGTGCCAAAAATCATTTGATCACATTTGACAAATGTTCATTAGGTAAAGCAGGTTTAAGACTGGCGAGAACAGACAGCTTCCGTGATGACCTACAGGTGGGGAAAGGACTTTACCTTTTGGGGTAGCTCTTCTGTAGACGAGCCCTCTGGTGGGTACGGCTGTCACCCAGTTCCATGATTATGGTTACGGGTATTATTCTGTGTTTAGAAAATGTACACCTGTCTACATTTTTACGTTGGGAGATATCCCAGTGAAAATCTACAAAAAATGTAAAAAACAAAAATAAAAATACCCACACTACCTGGAAGCATCTATATGAGGGCAGTTAAACCCGGCTAATTGCTTCTAGATCTCATTAAATGGAGTTCCTAACAAGTAACTTACGCTGATTTCTATAAATATACATCGGTTCATAGCTATGACAAGGCAGCAACATTTCTTGGGTAGCTTATTAATGAATCAGTTCATAATCAGTGAATAGTGGGACACATACACCCCAATAACTGCGCCTGGACCCCCCAGAAAGGAACTGCTGCTTAGCAGAAGAGCACTGGATACCCCTTCTTGCCAAAGGATTCACCTCGTCATCCCCTTTCTTAAATATTATGCCACATACTTATTAATAGTGAGCCAATAAAATCATCCCCGCAATCTGCTAGGAGAAACTCGTCTCCCCAGATGGCCTGTGATATTAATGTGTGACAATTTTAACAGTGAACTAAGACTGTTTTATAGAACCAACATTTGTTCCAGTGTTTTTTATCCTCAAAATTTTGACACAGATGGTACAAATTATTCAGAAAAACAGAAATGTTCATTTAGAAGGCTTAAATATGTGGATTAATACAGCACATCCCAGTCTTTATTTCGCTGCGGAATATCAGCGTTCTGTGGTTTTATGCCCTTTTACTAAACATTTGCCGAGGGATGTTAATAGCTGGAGTATTCAGTAAAACGCCATCAGACACCGGTGCCTTTCAACTACGACTGCGATGACTCCTGTATAGTTACATTATTTACTATGGTCAACAAAGTTTGTTTCTTAATAATATAAGAAGAAAAGCATTGTGTTAATAATAAACGTGTGGATTTGTTCTAAAACATGTATAGTCCTGTGTGCATGGGCTGATATTAACAATGTTACTAATTATTCTGAAGCGTAGAAATAATCGGAGAAAAAAAGGAAAGGACTCAAGCCATTTCTTGTTGTCTCAGATCTGTTATATACATCATGTCTTTATAGACTGAACGGCTCTGTGAAGTCTCTGTCCGTTTATATAGAATGTCATGAAAGAAGTAACACAAGATATCATTGCTCTGAATAGGACCGGTGTCAGTCGCTCAGCTCCTCCAGTCTTTATTTTTTTCCCCAGGTACCGGGGTTCATGCTCTTGCTTTGGATACTAATGTATTGTACCCTCTTTTTGTGACCTGGTTATATAGAAATATTATAAGATAAGATACACTATACAAGGCTGCCAAGAATATCTCAGTCTGCAGGTTTGGTTGTGATGGTACACAGTCTCTCAGATACCATCTGCTTCGCGTCGGTAATGATATTTTATGTAAGGAAATGCGCCGTTTTAGGTCTCTAAATATAAAAGCAGGATTCGGTACATAATAATAATAATAATAATACAGAGACATAACTCCTGGTTCTGGGTGGCCTTGTGGATTCTTACTATGAAATGGTCCTTGTTGGCAAGCTTTGTGGAAATAATGATCGGCCCATTCATATATTTGGTGTATTCCCTGTGCCAATTTCTGTAGCGCTACAAAGCTTAGATGTATATTTACAGAGCATAGGTTTAAAGTTTTCTTTAATGGACTTCCCATGTTTCATACGATTATGATGACAGAAGATTTTTATGGGCACTCTGTATCCACACTAGGCTGTGTATGGGATGTGCAGCACTAGGAATGGTGAAGGTTACAGTTACAAGGACCCCAATGTCTCCCCCTGACTGCAAACTATTGGGAGCTGATTTTTCCCTTGAATTTATAATTTTATATATATTAACACTTCATTAACAAGATGTAAATAGTCTGCACCGGGTTATAGAACCTTTAAAAGTAACACATTGCAAGCCTTCTTGTTTATATGAAAAGTCTATCCTGTCCATGATGTTTATTGGCTTTTCTTTTCAATCTACATTTTATGCTGGTATTTTAACAAGTCTGCTTACTCTGTATTATGAAATGTTGTTTCCATTAGAATCAATCACTTCTGTGCAATTAAACCACCAGTGTCACCATTGTTGTTGTTATGAAGTAAACCATGGTAGATATATTGACATCTGTCTACTGTAAGCAAGAACAAATTAGACCGAGAGGGCAGAAGCCAAAATGTCACTGATGGGAGCCGATCGCTCATCACTTAGTACAATGAGTCATTTTCTTAGCATTTGGGAGACTGTCCTTGGTAAAACAACATAAACAAAGTCGCATGTGAAATATTTGTGTACCCAGCCCAGGAATCTGACGTGGCGGGTACCCCATACACGTCTTATTAGCTCCACCATCACCATGTTTTGGCTTTGCTGCCGCCTGGTTGTGTCTGTGTTTTCTCTCAAGACATGGAGTATGAAGATGCTTTACTCTACGACATGTTTTAAGGTTTCTAACGTCTTTCATGTGCCCAGAACCCCTGTTATGGACCACATGACCATGTCTTGGACAGACGTACATATCATTGCATTGTAAAACATTATCCAAAACTAATCTGTCTCCCAAACGGATTACTTTCTGGATTTCTAACATACATATTGCATGATTTCCCCCCCGTTTAATATGAGACGTGATCGTACCGGTAATACAGAGTAACAGAAGTCTGCAGAATCTCTGAACTCTGAATAAGTTCTAGCAATAAATATTGATAAATAGTAACTATATCTGTTCATTGGACTTTGTGTTTTCGCTATGTATCAGCAAATAACTGACTTAAATAGTGTTTGTTACGAAACAGATGTCAAACAAAATTGTACCATATGTGCTATTTTTTGTAGACATGCAGTACTTTTAGAAGAGATGTCTTCATAAATATGTAAACACTAAAAGCTCGCAACTTCCCTTTTTACATATGTGGGTTTTTTTCTAGCGTTTCCTTCAAAGTATACCCCAAAAATATTTTGAGAAAATGTTTACTTGACTTGACAAACGCAGCTTCTACAAAATAATAATTTATACGTCTCTGTGTTTGAAGGAAGAATTAAAAAAGTCATTATGGACAGGCTACTGAGCAATAAGTAGAAGGAATAGATAAATGGAACACCAATGGAAATTTATTGAGAAAAAAGATGAGAAAAGACGAACAACCAATTTAGTGCGGGTTCTTTCAGCATTTTGTTTGTAAAATCTTCATATGCTATCACTTGTTGCTTCCCCTTACTCTGTGAAATGTGCTCGGTGCGCCTGCTAACGGCTTAAATCTTTAAGCAGAAAAGTACTGTCTAGGACAGCAAATAAAAATTATAATCTTTCGTATAAAGCCAAGAGACATTTCAACCTTTCTGAAAGACTGACGCGAGATATCTTTTAGAAAAGCCTCTGGGTGTAAATCTAGCGTGCTATGGGCCCACAAAACATAAGAGTTAAAGGGCCGGGCTGTAACCTCTCAACCTGGGCATCCAGTAAAGGTAAATCCATGGAGGTTTTAGTCACTGAGCCTGTGGTCTCAATTCTATTATTATATTATATTATTATTATATTATATTATTATTATATCAAACAGATTTCAGAATTAAGATGATTCTGCACACATATTGGCCGTTCAGTCGCTTGCTCGTCATAACTAACACGTTTTAGGAAGAATACACAATACTTTACATTTTAGTAGTCTGCATGCACCTGTTAACTTTAGATTGGGTGCTATTTATATTTTTTTTTAAAAGTTTTTCTAGTGCAAACTTTTAAAAGTAGCATTATCGCCATAGCAACAAAATATTCCCGCCAATCAGAACATTCCATTGGTTGCTGTAGTGATAAGACCATTTTTAAACCTTCCCACCATCTTTTATCTTTATGAATTACCCCCTATGATCTTCAAAATGAAAATTTAGTTCACCTCGTAAGTTGGCGATACTTTATCCTGATTCATGACGCCGTTTCACGAGTCGGCGGCTTAAACTTTTTGGTATCTGTTTTAGCCAAAAAGGATGGCTCCCAATCACTGTGCGTCGCTTCGTTCACACTGAGTTTTATTAGGTTTCTGCTGCTGATATTAAGAAATCCATAATTAAGTTCATGCATACAATTGTCAAGTAATGCGAGGTGGTTGCACAAAATATTGTTTCTTCGTTTACTTAATTAGGAAGAGTAAATGTCATCTTTGTAAAATGAAGCTCTATACCATAGCAAATGATTACGCTGCATTGTCACCGAACCTGTTGTACATTGTCATCAGCCCTCATACAAATGTTACAACTATATAGCAAATTAAATACATGACATTGCTCATAACAATTATTTGTATTTATTATTTTTCTTGAACTTTTAATAACAAAATCAGCTGCAAATGAAACTAAACTAGTTTGTTGTTTTGCTTTTTTTTTTCTTCTTCTAGGATAATTAAAGAATATTAAGCCAGATACATCTAATCTATTTTAGGTAACAAATGCAGATTAATACTGACAATTTAAGGCAACTTGGATTACCACTGGGGTTTTAAAGCAATACAGAGAAAGCTAGACATTAATGTGGCATGTAGAGAGGCTATTTGCTGCTGATGTTTTAAATGATTCTCTATTTCATTGGTGCAGTCAAACCGAGTGGTATTTTTGCCTTTAATTGTTCCATAAATAACACAAGAAATATCTCCATGTATCAGGCAAAGCCAAAAGCCTTTTAACGGGGAATACACCAGCACTCTGTAGAGCAGTAAATGCGTATGATATCCATATGATCGAGGCACACAGGAGCTGCCAAATGCATAACCTTATTTTTTAGGTGCATCAAACTACAGCTTTTCTTTAAAAAAACATTATTGCCATAGAGACCCCATAGAGATTCATCCTACAAGCAAATACTTTGTTACCTCTTTAGAAACCATTCATTGTGCTACTCATCTTCATGCACCATACACATCTATAGGGGCCATAGACCTAACTGGCACTGCCTTATAGGCGCTGCCCCCACTTGATGATGCCATACATGACTTATCTGATTTAATGGTTGTAAATAAATCATGCAACACACAACACAAATGTTTCCCACCTTCCCACCAAGCCTTCTCAGAGCCAGAGGGTAAGCTGTGGCACTTGCAGGGTTAAAAATGTGCAGGAAAACCCCTCTCAAACAGGTATTGTAGGATTTAGTAAGATACGGTTAATTTAGTGCAAATGATGTCTGGTTTTTATAAAATGGGAAAATGCCGGGGACCCGAGGAGCTGGGCTCTCTTTGCCTCGTTTTTGTACTTTGTGCTCTGTGTTCATTTGTTAAAATGCAACAGGAATGAAGCGAGTGAGACAGATGAATAATCAGGCTTCTGTCACGGCGCACAAATAAATGGAAACATCTTGATCTCGGTCATAAAGGATAAAGAATTTAAAACTGCCATATTTTTTAGCAAGCGTTATTTCCTACGTGCCTGGAGTAGAGCAGTCATATGGAGATGATGCCTACCATGTCAGCCTATTCATTACCTACTTCCCTACATCCCTGTCATTTATCATAAACAATTCATGAAACAAGGTTGTATGGTGATAAGGAAATTAATGTAAGAAATTACACCAGGCGGAACAATTTACACTGAATGTAATCTTTCAGACCATGTTGACCCAAAGGTTTTTTTCCCCCCTCTCTTTTCTTTGGCAAAAATACATTACCTACAATCTAGCCACTTAATTCAGCTACGTTTTGGATTTTTCATATTTTCTTCCACTAAACAAAAAGCAGTAAATCTCCAGTTATGTCACTGTCATTATCTATCGGCAGAAACATAAACGCATATAAAAATTTAAGGCTGGCCCCGGGATGCATTGCTATGTCCACCTCCGGCTCGCAGGCTTTTTTTTTTTTTAGTCTACAATTAATTAGCCATGCATGTCGCAGAGACCTATTTACAAGCAGATCGTATTATATGTCAAAACAAAATTGAATACGGCGTTTGGGTAAACACACAAATTGTTAATATTCTACAATATTCTTTACAGCGTCAAAAGACGAATAACCGATCATGCATGTCGGCGTTAAATGGGTTAAGGCTACATTTAGTTATTGCAACCATTTGTATAGTAGAATGCTGGAAGGGGCTGTAAAGGTAATGTTTTGTGCAGCTGAGCTTGTTGGCATCCAAGAGGTTAATGTAGGTAAAAAAACCCATTTATATTCCCCCCCCCATTATTGTTAATGGATAGCCATAAATATTTATCCATTTGCATTAATTTGCTGAATGTTCTGCATGTGATGGATCCGCGGCAGGGTCCCGTGTTTATGCGTAGTGTCACTCAGTAATATTTGGAGTGTTGTATGTATACTTGCTTTGTTTAATATATTAATGTGCTCATTTCTTTTGCATGTCTGCAGCTGCTCACGTGTGCGCTCATGCCTAAATATTACCCACTAACATACCATACGGATTTTTTTAGCTGTTTTTTTTTCTTTGTGTTTTTGCACTGCCAATGACAATAGGCAAGCAATTTAATCTGTGTTTCCCATAACATTATTTTACCATGGATGAGTAATTATGTATAGCTTATAACTGACTCACCCAGTTCTCCAAAATAGCTCTGTGTTTTATGTGGGTTATGATTTATGGTTATTAAAATAGTCTCCGAATAACTAAAAACATGCAGCCTTTCCCGATGCATGCAGCGATTTTCTTTCATACACCCATACAATGGTGCAAAGAATGGCCGCTGCTGCTGCTGTGTGCTGTTTAGGGAGTCTGCATCACTGGTTTGTTGCGCAATCGCTGGGAACGGATTCATCGCTGGGGGGTAGCAAGGCTGCTGTAACCTGCCCTGGGTTCCAGGGTCTACCCATAATGGCTCTAAGGAGAGATTGCCAAGGCACATCTCTCGCATACTGAAAGACGCGTCGGGTTATGTTTAAAAGTGTCCCTCTCCTGGTTTTTGGCATGGGGGCAGGTGGATCATTCGGTGTACCAGTCTGTATGAGGCTGAGCCACTCCACCTAGGAATCAGCCTTCCATAGTCATGCCAGGAGATCCCAAATTCCGCCACAGGACAATGACCTCGGAAGCCTTCTCTCTATGCCATTATCTCTAGCACTTGCTGATTAGTTCTTGAATGAAAATGGCCCACAAGTCAGCAATAGGCCATTTCTGTGTTAATACTGATTACCTGGGAACGTAAAAAAAATCCCCAAAAACTGGGTGAGAGTAAAAGCAAACTTCATTCTATGGCGGCTTGAATTCTAATACTTTTTTAATTATTAGTCATAAATTGTTTCCAATTTTCAGAGAAAATTAGACTTGGTAATTTATCATTTCTTGTTTATAGAGTACAATTTGCTGATGAAAACAATGTGCTAAACTTATTGATTCATGACAATTGTTTAATTATTTATCATGGCAGAATTTTATTAGCATTTTTAATATTGCAGATGTGTACAAAGGCTAAGAAGTTATGCGCAGCCTTTGTTTTGCGAAATTAAACCGGAATGACTACTTTGTCAGAACAGAAATGTTACAGTATTATTATTAATATGGTGCCGGGCAACTCTATGTACATTTGTTGTTTGACCTGTGTAAATTCTCATATCAGACAACACGCATTACCCCATGTGAAGAAAAATCTCCTGAAATCTTACATATTCAATAATAACTTTTACTGTTACAAGGTAGACAATACCTATACTGCTTGTTCCATTGTTAGAATTCGCACACATGGAATGGTAGCCTGTATGGACCTAACCTCATCAGATAGTTTCCCTTTAAGTAGCCTCTGAAAGGCTGGACAGCAATTAGTTTAGTAAATATGTTTTCTCAATGAGGGTCTTTTGTTGGTCGAGGATATTTTAAGCAGCTTTAAAATAAACAAATGTGATTTTGTTTATTTGTTTTTTCTGAGTATTGATAATGGCAATACTAGAAATAGCAAATCTCAGTAAAGTTGGTGCAGCCGGGTTCAATATTTAGGTGCCTTGGATTCACCAACAGTAATGGCAACAGTTTGGTTCAAGGCAAAAGTTTATATGAGGAGATTTGGAAATAAGCAGGGTCCAAACAATTCTTTGTATTGCGATATGTGTGTATGTATATATATATACAGTATATCACAAAAATGAGTACACCCCTCATGTTTTTGTAACTATTTTATCGTATCTTTTACATGTGATAACACTGAAGAAATGACTCTCTGCTACAATGTAAAGCTTTGAGTGTACAGCCTGTATAACGGTGTAAATGTGCTGTCCCCACACAGCCATTGATATCTAAACCTTGGCAACAATAGTGAGTACAACCCTAAGTGAAAATGTCCAGATTGGTCCCCAATATTTTATGTGGCCACCATTATTTTCCAGCACTGACCTTAACCCTCTTGGGCATGGAGTTCACCAGAGCTTTACAGGTTGCCACTGGAGTCCTCTTCACTCCTCCATGAGGACATGACGGAGCTGGTGGATGTTAGAGACCTTGCGCTCCCCCACCTTCCGTCTGAGGAAGCCCCACAGATGCTCAATAGGGTTTTTATGTCTGGAGAGATGCTTGGCCGGTCCATCACCTTAACCCTCATCTTCTTTAGCGAGGCAGCGGTCGTCTTGGAGGTGTGTTTGGGGTCGTTATCATGTTGGAATACTGCCCTGCGGCCCGGTCTCCGAAGGTAGGGGATCACGCTCTGCTGCAGTACGTCACAGTACATGTTGGCGTTCATGGTTCCCTCAATGAACTGTAGCTCTCCAGTGCCGGCAGCACTCATGCAGGCCCAGACCATGACATTCCCACCAACATGCTTAACTGGCCTTTGTACTCCTCACCTGGTTGACACCATCTGAACCAAATAAGTTTATCTTGGTCTCATCAGACCACATGACGTGTTTCCAGTAATCCATGTCCTTAGTCTGCTTGTCATCAGCAAACTGTTTGCGGGCTTTCTTGTGTATCATCTTTAGAAGAGGCTTCCTTCTGGGACGACAGCCATGCAGACCAATTTGATGCGGTGTGCGGCGTATGGTCTGAGCACTGACAGACTGACCCCCCCACCCCTTCAACCTCTGCAACAATTATTTTCTTCAGATCCTCAGAGATTTCTTTGCCATGAGGCTCCATGTTGAACTTCCAGTGATCGGTATGAGAGAGAGTGAGAGCGATACCACCAAATTTAACACACCTGCTCCCCATTCACACCTGAGACCTTGTAACACTAACGAGTCACATGACATCAGGGAGCGGAAATGGCAAATTGGGCTCAATTTGGACATTTCCACTTAGGGTTGTACTTCCTTTTGTTGCCACACAATGGGTGTGTGGGGGCAGCACATTTACACCGTTATACAGGCTGTACACTCACTGCATTACATTGTAGCAGAGAGTCATTTCTTCAGTGTTATTACATGTAAAAGATATGATAAAATAGTTACAAAAATGTGAGGGGTGTTGTTATTTTTGTGAGATACTGTTTAGAGAGAGAGAGAGACAGACAGCATCCTTGAAGTAAATTGCTGGACTCATTTTATAACTTTCTCTGGTCCTGTGTGGCCAAGATCATATATCTCACGTGGCAGATTGATGATCTAAATAGAAGGATCTAATGGTAATAATGTTTGCACAGTGGTTAGAGATTAAATGTGTATTCTCCCTGCCTAAGAGACGACTAGATGTTAACCGATTAATTTATTAATGAATACCAGTCAATGAGAAGAAAACACATTCTGTTAACAGGCTCTTTCAACGCCGATCACTGCCTCATTAACCTGGTAAGGCACTTTTCCGAACACCATGGAAAGCAGCACAAAGATCCGAGTATAATGGCAGTTGGTCCTTGAATGAAACAATGATTAACAAAAAGCACAGAGATCTATGTACCAAGGTAAGGCTGAGGAAATAAAGGCGGCAGCTCTTGAACTCCCCTCCAGGTTAACAGCACACATGGCTGTGCAGTACGATTCTTTTCCACGAATGCAGCGAGACTGAATTTTACACCTAGGAATTCACAGAAATATCACAGGGACAAACCGCAAATACTACAAGCGCTGGTTACTTCCGTCTCACAGGATTATAAATGATGCACGGGGATGATTGTTTAGGATATGATAACCCAAATGGACAGCTAGTAGGTCACGCAGGGAATATTTCGCTAGCACTTGTTAGTTCAATGTCGTGGGAAAGAATATTTTAGCCATAAAGTTTTGAAACCTTTGTGTGGAATGCTACCACTGTAGGAAGCAACACAAAAAAGTGCTCTCTAACTGTTATAGATCCATGACTTGTTATAAGAACCCGTCAAGATATCGATAAAGAAAGGCAAATCTCAGATATAAGAATAATTTAGACCATCAACAAAGAGTATCTCATAAAGAGTCATCTCTGTCGCAACAACAGCTATAACTGGAGAAGGGGGATTGATCAAATACATTGGTAAAGGTAGGTAGGAACGTGTAGACTCCTTCTCATTAGGGAAGGTATTTTACTGCAAATGAAAGCCTGACCTATTGGGGGGGGGTACGTTGTGACAATTGTGCATTGGCTGTGATTAGAAAGATTAACTGGTTTTGGTAGAGCTAGGAAAGGCAAATTGAAAGGTTCAGTTCACAGTTATTTTGTTTCTTACGTCGGAGGTTTCCGTGACCTGTGTGTCTATATTGCATTTCGTATAATTAAATACAACTCAACTTTCCCAACGTAGAACGCACACATTCGACTGAATGGTAGACACAGGACTGTCGAACGCATTAGACACGCACACCACCTACACATTAATGTTTATATGAAATCGCAAAAGCACATGCTGTGCAGGGAGGACAGGCGTTTAAAACGGCCTCCCAGCAGAGCCGACAGTCACATTCATTAGGGAAAGGCGAAAGACTTGCAAAAAGTTATAAAACTATCCTAAAAAAGGACGCAGTGTTTTTAAAATGATTGTACAGTATTCAGGGAGACAGACCAAGTAACATCATGTACGCCCCGCTGTCTTGAATACAAACACAGAAAATGTATAACATGATTTCATTGTTCTTTAGACTGCTGGAAATTATGCATAAAAGCAATTTGCATAAATTATAGGAAACAAATTATTTATTTGGAGCAAAGCAAGGCATGATACCCATGGACGCAGATGGTAAAGCAATGACCAAGTCTTAGTATCATTGTAATGCCAAGTAAATATGACTGCGCTTATGGCCTAGAAATATTAGAGCCAATCTACTAAAGGCGTCTGCACACTCCGCTGCTCAAAGAAGGCCAGTGGTCTGCACGGAATATCAAGCACATTATATCCCAGGGAACAGACAAAATAACCTGCCGTTACAGAACACACGTGCCAAAATACCTGCTATATGATCATGGTATTATTCAAACAGATCTTTTAAACGTTGATCGTTACTCTGTTTCCTGGTAATAATTTGAAGGAATGAACTGATATTTGATACAGTACGTTTATCCATTCCCTGCCAATGTCTGCATGCACTGATCTCCCCTCTAGAATGCTTTGTCAGATGCTCTGAATTCCCCATATGATTTCTGTACACATCTTTAGTGCGTAATATCTACAAAGTGTTTTAGGGGGTGTAAGCAGAAGAGGTAAGGAATGGCTAGCAGACAGACGATCGCTCCCTGACGATTCCCAGCGGGTGCCTCCTGGTGTTGGTGGGGTAATCTCACGATACCTGGCCATGAAGGGGTGCTAGCGTTCTTGCCGTTGGCAGGCTGGGGCTCCTAATGTACTACAGATGATACATGATTGCTGGTGATTTGGGTAATCCTGCAGTAATTCCCGAACAATCCTCAGCCAGTGCCTCCTCTGTCACCAGTCGGATGCACGTGGTTGCGTGTGCTGGCAGCCAACTCATTGCTTTTCATCTCTTTCATTCCCTATATATGTTGTAAATATATATTTCATTAATTCTGCTAATACATTATATATATATGTGCCAGAGCAGGCTCATCTCGAGATATTTGCTTTTTTTTCCAAGACAACTACTAGACAAATTTTGCCATTTACGCACAGATATTTTTTCTTAGTTTACTATATTTTGTGCTGCTGCTTTGCTTTAAAATGCATAATCTAAATGTGTGTGTGTGGCTATGAATATCACATTTGGAATATATTTATATACTCTGTCTGGTGGCAACTTTTCCCTTTATTCGACTCACGAGACAAAATACTTTTCTTCTCTCTCTTACTTGTATCTTCCAACTGCATTGATCAATATATTTGCTTAATTCACTCCATCCAGATATTTATTACGTTCCTGCATCGTTTCCCAGTGTGACTGTAAAGCATTTTGTTACTCATCTGCGTCGAGAATGACAACATATACATAGACGGAGTAATATTATGTAGGAATGAATCATATTGGGGTAGTGTATTGCCCAATATATCTAGCTTGAGTTAATAAAAATTGGGAAATAACTCCCGCGAGAAGGCTGGAAGAGAATGAGAAAACATTTGATTGTTTACCTGTCTGCATGTGCAGCATTAGAATAAAGGATTGTTGGAAGAGAATACACTAAGTATATATATGACTGAGGACGCTGCATGGTATCTCATTCTTACCGTGCTTTACTTTCCAAAGTTAATATTGTGATTTGTCAGAGTTTTTCAAGCATTTCAAGGATTATTCCAGCCATGTTACCCCAACTGCATCTGTTTCCCACCAAAACGCGTTCGACGGCAAGAAGGTATTCATGGGACATTGGTTTAGGAAACAATGCAAAAAGGATCTGGGCAGATCAAAAAGCGTTAGAATTCTTGCTGTACAGGAGAAACTCTGTATCATATATTGTGAGAAGCCTTGGGCAGGTGGATCCTGGCCTTAATATGCAGAATGGTGTCATTGAACTTGGCCCATAAATATAGAATATGCAGAAAACAAGGTGAATTTGAAGATAGCCAACCAGTAACTTCACAGATGTTGTTAAAGTATAACTCCCACAAGTCTCAGCCAGCATTTGGTTAGGGACACGGGATTTGTAATACAATAACCTCTGCAAAGCTGGCTTTAGCTGGAACTATAAGCATTGGTTTCAATGGCAAAAGCCCCTTTAGACCCATGTAGTAGTCCCATTTCCCTCTAAAGGTTGGGCTTTGAGCTGCTTTAATGAAATAGCCCTGGGCTTTCTTTATCAGACCGCCGGTACGTTTCTATTAAAACACAAAAGTCACTTGAAGCCGATAATGACGTGAATCGTTCCGAGTACAGCCAGTTTATATCGTGTCCTCATAGAGCTTCACCGAATTAAGAGTTTTTCCCTCTCATTGCTGAAAATCCTTGGTGTAACCGGCAGCCCGCAGAGAGCCAATTCACTCGCTACTAGAAAATTAACATTGGAATTAAGTGACCTGAGGTAGCAAGACATTCACTAACTACTCCAGCAAGCAGTCACCTCGCAGGTTAACGGGATAAAGAACCCAGTCATTAGAGCGGCTTCACAAAGAAGCAATTATCAACCTTTACAAAGTGGTTACAAATAGGTTTTTTTGTAAAATAGGACTCAGACAAATATTAGTAAAGGCAAATTATAGTACTTATGAAAATTAATACCTAGTAAAGACATTTGTAATCTACACAAATCGTCAACAAACGGTATACATGAAAACCCCCATGGGAGGCATATCTCAAAGGAAATATATAGCCATTCTCACAGCGTTTTGTTCAAAGACAACCTGAGGGGAAGGTTAACAGCTGAGAGTTTTTCAAAGCGCTGGAGTAGATTTTTCAAGTCGGCTGCTTGTTAGAACAGACAGAGCTGAAGGAAATACACACAAACGCTATAAATACAGAAAGAGGAAATTCAAAGTGTTTGACAATCTCTTGAGCAAACTATTTTGCCCTTTTCTTACCTGCTGTAAAAAAAACCCTCAAAACCCAAGTCCGCCCGTTGACTACACTGGATAGACATATCTATCTTTCCCTGTTTAATCTGTTTTATTTACTGTTTATGACCTGTAACAGTCAAGCTCGCATTATCCAAATGTATCTGGTAACAGTAACAGTGGTTTCCATTAGGATCCCTAGTCCATGATCAGGGCTCCTCCTAGGGCTTCTGTTGAACTATTGATGGGCTGCTGATTGCAGGACCCTCGTCTCTAATGCCTTATCAATTAGAACTGCATTAATTAATTATTAATAATGGTACGCATCACAAGGCATCTTTATGTTAGGGTATCTGTTTACTTTTTTTTTTATCTCATGCTTTAACAGCCCTTTGTCATTGAGACAAGGCCTGCTTTCTGGGTTCCTCGGGGTAACTATCATTTCAGCAGCAAACACTCAGAAGCCTCCTGAAACGCGCTAGTCCCAAAATATATGCCAAATGGGCCCTTGCTCTTGCCACCAACACCTGCTGGTATTGGATCTAAAGATCTAAAGCTATTTACAGTAACGGCCTCAGCAAAGCCCCCCTAAAGCGTGGCACCCCAGACCCCCATTACGGATGATTTCACATGAAACCGCTATGCTTTTATCCACCTGAACCCAGAGACTGAAAACCCTGAACGGTGCAATCACAAGGCTTCAGATATCATTTTTGTAGACATCCTTTTCCATTTCCACTCTATTTTTTTTTATATAAATCCGCACGATTCTGGTTGATGCTTTTTTATGGAGATTCAATTGGATGTTGCGACCTTGTTTTTAACAAGTATGATACTTTACTGTTTGATAAGAATAAATCTGTACAGCATAGGACAGTAAAAAATGCTGAACGTCTCGAAGGATATAATCATTCAGAAAACCGGCAAATGGAGAGTGCTGGATCAAAGGCATTGTTACATATTTTCCATAGGGATACTATTGAGAACTAGAATCATTTTTATGTCCGGATTCCATTGTTCCCGGGTTGGGCAGTCGCACAAAGAATCGCATTCACCGAATACGTGAACGGGGCAATCTTTCACCATTTGGTTGAGAGCCAGGTCCGTGCGGGCACAGTTCTCATCATGGCCGCACACAGAATAAATACGTGTTCCGGGATAGATTGCTCCAGAGACCTGTGGTTCCCTTTAGCGTTTCACCATCTGTAACTAATCTACTAAACTAGGCGATATCCCTTTAAGGGACACTCACGGCTTCGGAGATTTGATCCTATGAGTATTGTCCCTTCTTGTAGGGACACAACGGAATGATCAAATTGCTCATATGGCAATGAAAAGGTTAAAACCCATTATTTTTTTTTGTAAATTTGCCTGAGAAAGGAGTAGCTGACCTTCCGCTCAACCCCAGGACCTAATAAAATACACCATCGCTTGCATTATAGACACATTTAAATTGTAAACCCGAGGATAGGCATTTCCATTTCTGAGCGCTCCGTACATTGGGGGCTATAAATAGACTGTTTAAGAAGTGGATAAAATCAGGATATGGAAACACGAAGTAAAAAATCCACATTTTCCTATGTAATTAGTGTCTTGTGCTTAACTTAAAGCACCCTCTTGATAGGCCCATTGTCTTGCCTTGATTTATAATACAAATTAGATTAATTCATCTCAGTTCTCTCTCTCCAAGCCGTGGTGAAATACACTAAAGGTCACATAGAAGACAGACCTTGACATAATAAGAATTTGCTCACATTTTAATACCCCTCCACCCCAGCCTGCAAACACGTAATAATAAATTTAGCTAAACAAGCAAAATAACCCTACTGGTTGGTTGGTTTTCTAGATAGCATCTACATATTTTAGAAACGAACAACCTTCTAATGGAAATGAATAAACTACTCAACCATAAAGTTGCTATGGAAGATATGCTTGTTCTCATTGGAAAGGGCATCTGCTATCTGCTATATTGATAATACTTTTCAAATTTCATCTGCTTTTGTTTGCATTCTGTGTCGTCTGTTTAAACACACTGGGAATAATAATGAATCCCAGCATTATCTTCACTTTTTTCAAGGCCGAACATATAACTTTATCACAGAAATAATTAAAATTCTTTGGCACTGTTGTATTATTTCCATTAAACGTTATCAAGCAGTTACAATAAACCAACACAAGTCCAAGGCTGGCCCATAGGCTGCTCGGAAAAATGATTTCGTTTGTCCCAGGGTAAAACACATGAATCTTGTGATTGCAGGGTCAAGCGAATCAGAGGTCTTTATTATATTTATTTTAAAGAATATCGGCTGAAGGCAAACATAAATAAAAATTCTTACTCACAAAAAAATGTAAAAAATGTAAAAAAAAAATAAATAAACCCCTAAAAGTTGTCTAGCAGGCTGTGCTATTCAACTTGAAAAATAAGAGATTAATATTCAAAATAGATTTGCATGGAGGTTTCATAAGACAGATGGATGTTTGTTTCAGAAATGTGTAAAGAAAAAGTAATTTAAAAGAGACAATTGGAAGAGGCTGCTTTCAATGCCTTTTTTTGTGGAAAATAGATAAATGAAATGTTTGTCATTGACAACATTCCCATTTTGTGAATCTTTCTTTGTAGACGCCTCGTTCTATTGTTATTCTAAATGGGTACCATTGGTGTCAAATATGTTTAATTTAATACTCTGATTACTACTTCTAAATAATCCTTAGCTATTTAAGAAATCACCAGCGCTGATGATTAATAATTTCAAGCTGCAATGAATAATTTGCTCACTTAAAAAAAAAAAAAAAAAAAAAAGGGAACAAAAAAAAAAAAAAAAAAATCGACGTAGGTTTCACAAAATCCGCATCTGGAATTCCTTTGTGTAAACTTTTCTTTTCTCTTATTAGAACATCTGCTAACTTACATGTAGGCAACAGACTATTTAAAGCAGAAAAAGCACCTTTTATTGAGCTACAGATGGGCAGTCTAATGACAGAAGACTGCCAAAATATTTTCTTATCCCAAATCAGTCATTTTCATTATAAATGATGCTTTGATAATAATACAAATATCTTGTTTAAAGCTCAATGAGCCGGTAGAGTCGTAAGCACTGAGTAGTAAAGTGCTCCCGTTGGTCTCTTGCACTGAAGAAAGCGCATTACTGTGACGCGCACAATGCCAGGGATTTTTTTAAATGCCCCGAAAGGTTTTAGCAGCAATCACCTCTAATAATTATTTACCGTTATGTCACCGCCACCACATATGGCCCAGAGTTGAAATCCTTTAGCTTCTTCCATAGTTCTTCCAAATGTTTCTATCTCACCTTGTTATTAATCACTGTACGTATGTCTGGCTTTGGATAAATGCTGAGATATTATGGATTTCAAAACTCTTGAATGCCAAATCCATAGACTTTCCAGGTGCCGATTTACCTTTAGTTTAATTTAAGCATAATATTTTTAATTGAATATCTTTTGCGCTACCATGTGCTTTATGAAATGTTGGTGGATACGTTGTGATGTTCTGACATTCTATTTATAAATGCATTGTTATATGAATTTGGGAGCATATTAACAAGTTTAGGTAATTCTGTGTTAAAGTACGGGATACATCAGCAATAAATACACAACTTTCCCTAGCATGAGATTGCTGGCTTGGACAGCGTTATTTCCTCCAATAACCGTAACAATCGAGTGAAGTTTCCCTGATCAGCATATTTCCCTGGTGGCTTCAGCTACACACAATGTAAGGGAATCATTTGAACACAAAGTAGAGCTTAACACTGGAAGCATGGAAATATGAAATAAATAAACTATAAAAGGCACCCAGCTGTAGAGGTGTAAATATGGTGGCTTTTCTGTGCATTCCAAAAACGGTTGAGTTTAAATTGCAGTTGATTCTGCCAGACACTCCAAAAACGTCCTGCCTAAAGTACAGTATTTACTCTATTGACGGATTCCATGTAAAATCAAATTAAAACGCCACCACTGGTAGCCATATCTGCTCTGAAACATTATGTATGTCTGGGCAAGAAAGTGAACAAACAACTGCAATTGCAGATGAGTCTGTCGGTGGCCGGACAAATCTGAGTAGAACTGATGAGCAAGACAGGCATCTAAAGACCAATACAAGAAGACATAGTGTTTGGGTGCCAGCGGCCATGTCTACCTGGCTCTTGGGCTTTGAGAAGCGCTTGTAGTCCAAGTATTTTTTATTATTCTTTTATTACAGGCTTCCAGTGACAGTGTGTCAGTGCTGAATGTGTTTTTAGCACCAAATATTCACCTTGTGCCTTATTGTAATGGTGGCTCGAGAGTAAGCGGAATAGATGAAGGGAGAATATGGCGCAGCCTCACACTGCTGGACCTCGATTTCCAGAGCCCAACATAATACAATCTAGAACATTTCCATTGTGCACTTCATCGCATAACAAATGCTTCTTCGCTTGGTTTGTGGCATTTCTTTTACTGAGTTTTACTCAACACATAACGAGACACATAAAGTCTAAAGCAGGCCAATTGCGGCCCGCGTTCCGGACCGATACTGTATTTGCTCGATTATAAGACGACCCCCCAAAATCTGAATATTAATTTATTAAAAAAATAGTCTCATAGTCAGACCAATTTGAGGTCTGATTATAAGACGACCCTGATTATAAGATGAGGGGTATTTTTCAGAGCATTCGAAAACCTTGTCTTATAATTGAGCAAATACGGTAAGTCCCCCCAGATAAATCGCCCAAATATAGATCTGTTTTTTTTATATTAAGGGCAGAGTGATTTAACACCTGTTTAGATTTGCCATCCAAGTCACAAAATGAAAAGTATGCCGTTTTCAATAAACTTTGCATAAAATACTTAATTTGCATTTAATTTTAATAGTTCAAAATGGTCGGCCCTCGCACATGTTCACATCATGAAATCTGGCACTCTTAGAAAAAAGTTTGGACATGCCTGGTCTAAAGTAATGACAGTGGGTCTGCGATCAAACACCATAATGCATGAAAGCTGTGCAAGCCCAAGATCTACAAATCTCTCCTCTACAAATACAAATGTTCCATAAGTTGCTTTAGTGATTGTCACATTGTTACAGTCTCTCCAAACCGTATATTAGAGTTAGGCCTGCGCACATCCTTTTAAACTAGAGAGCGCGGCTCAAAGCCATTACGTAGGTTAGCCTCCTTATTTTTATTTTTTTTAGAAGAGTTCACAGACAACCACGAAAAAAAGAGGGAAAGTGTAGATTTCTTTAACGTCTAAGGACAACCATTAAATTAATACATTGCCTCTGTCAATTATTTATAGCTCATATGTGTTATAAATATATTCGAAGGTCAATGCGTTTTATATATTCCCTCCCAGTTCTACCTTTCTACGGTGCCATGAGTTACATTGACGTCCTGAAATAAAAATTAAATTGTAGTGGGACATTTAACTCAATTTAATTAAAATAAAGAGATTCTTGGCTTGATATGGGGAAATATTTGTATTTCCAATTCTATTTGTTAATACATTGACATATGTGCTATTTTTTTAAATGTAGCACTAAGTGCACTTTCCGTCAATGCCATAGATTTTTTAATAGACTGAGAAAATGCATTTCATTTCTCCTTATTTTCCTTCAATACATCATTTGGTTCTGCTTTTTTGCCTGCATGAAATTCATTTTCTAATGGAAATATTTGTTTTGTAAATCAAATATGTATTATGCACAAAATGCAAAGTACAAATTAAATTATGTTAATGAAATGAAAGAGATATGAAATGCATATTTCATGGACAAAACATAACCTCAGAAAGCAGCCATTCCTTGATAAAATCTTTAAACACAATCTCATTTTCTGACAGACATATTGTTAAAGTAGATAGCACCTCATTTAAATGGTTCCCTTTAATATTAGTGCTTAGTATATATAGGATTGTAAATAACATTTGGGATGAAAAACCAATAATGAAATACTGTCTTTAATAGTTTACCATTGATGTCAGCATAAAATTTGTAGTGGTTGAATATTGGAAATTGGGAACTGCTCGTATATACTCAAAAGCTGTAAATGATTGCATATTTAAATTGAGCTGACTATAGCAGAGATGTTATAGATATTAGTTATACGCGCAGAATATGCTGACCCCACATTATTTGACAAAAACACTGTTTTAAATTATATATTGGTTACACTTAATGAATAATAGATTGTGTAGGTGTTGTTTGTCTGGTAATAAAGCTGATGATGTCGTGCGCGTGTAGAGGATGCTTCAGTTTACCAATCTACATTAAATCTGCCGCAGATGATAAAGACAGAAGGAAAAAAAAAGCCATATATCATATTTCTGTAATTGAAGCCCTGCAGTGTAAAGGGTTTTAAATAATAATTCCAGACATTACTGGCGATGTTTATTTGCATGGACACACCTACGGTGAAATTGTAATCTCTTCTACCATGATTGAGAGAATACTTGAAGGTTACACGCCACGTAAACTGAACTTTAAACTGTGGGAAGAATGCAGCGGCTATATGTGAATGTGCTTTATAATCCCGTTAAAGACACACAAAGTGTAAGAGGAGATCTATACTATGTAGGGTGTTGTAGATTTACATGCCAGTGTACTTATACACAAGAAATATAAAGCTGGAATAACAGAGCTTCTGAATGGGGGGTAGAGCGCTATTTAGACTTTATTTAACCAAGAACTAACAGGTCAATCCTACTCTCTTCCAACCCTTTATCCAACAAGTACCTCTCACTGCCACTGCTTAATACCAACTACCGTTCATTTCTTACTCCTGATTCCAAGAAAAAGAATAATGAATCATTGATTTGTAGACAAAGCAGCACCCACACATGTAAAGCTTTGAAAGTTCCATACCCAAGACTATTAAAAGTTAGACTTAGTAGACATAAGACATTGAAATTTAGTCTAAGTGGTAGAAGACAAGATGTGCCAGAGAGTAGCCGATGGTGCAGCTGCATAACACCCAGTTTTCAGAGGAGTTCTAGGTTTGCGATGTTTGTATAGGTTTGATACTTTGTATCTTTTTGTTTTGTAGCAGTGTAGGGTTAAACGTCCCACTGTCATCTCCATTCTTCTCCTTCTCCAGCTTCCATCTCAGAGGCAGAATAAATACGGTGAGGCTTTGGTAAGTCCGTCTAGTGTACTTGGTTAGACTTTGGCTCTAGCTCCTTATGGTTGGGATGCTGAGTTCACAGCTGGCATTTTCGTCAGAGAAATATTGCACTAATTTAACGTGAAGCACACTTTTAAGATGGAAACCTGCTTTGTCCGTAGGACGCTACTGTAAAATCCATTATTTAGCAATAACTTTATTATTAAACTTTTACGTTCAAATCTACCATCATACAGCACTCTTGTCTGACACATTTCTGAGCGGTTAAATCACTCTTTTTCCCCAACCTGCTTTATTCTGCTAGTTAGGTATTCTTTTCTTATTTATAAAGAGGAGAATGAGCATCTTTTTACCCAGAGGCATCTGCACAAAACAATCATGATAACTGGATTATTAATTTTAATTTGCAGTTCTTATTACTGAACCGGGAACATGATATTACTTTTCCAGTGCTTCAATATAATTTATATCTTAAAAAAAGTGTTGAGATATAATTAACATTTATTTGAATTTAACGGGTCATGTTTCAATATCTTTTAGCGAGTTTAATAGCCTTATGCAGAAAAATGGCATTCCAACATATGTCCAGCCAAAATAGAATCTCAGCAATATGTCACTCAGCTTCATTTCCTAATTTCCTACCATATAAAGCTAGCGTACTTTTACATGTTAACTGGTAATTCTCTAAATAATAGGAAAGGAAAAGGAGTGATGGGCATATGACATCTTGCCACCAACCAAGGACACGCAATGTCAAACATGACGGCTGCTGCCTCTCTGAACCGGCTACAGATGGCAAATCTATGAGAGGAGGCTAAGGGGCTTATTTAAGGATTGCCGTGTGGGTGCAAAGCTGCTTCTATCTGCGAATAAAAAGAGATACTGAAAGAGAGCAGGAATTCATCTATTTGCTGCTAATTTCATATACCTTATCGCAGAGTATGAAGTTGTTTGGTAAAGCAGGTCCCCATGATACATCATCTCTCTGTATTTAAAGGAAAATCTCCACATAAACATATTTTGCCCTCACAAATAATTGTTTGTCTCACTAATGATCCTGAGCAATTAACATTTGTATGAATTATTCCATCATCTGAATTCCTCCTATCCAACTTCTAGCAATGTGTAGGATTATAAGAAAGTTACTGTGCAAATAACATTGTATAAAGGCTGGGTATGTAGACTACACGGCATCACTACAGACCAGGGGCGCCATATCTCGCTGCAGTTACTCTTACAACCACAAAAACCAGCAACATGTCTGAACCGATCTATTCCTGATGTATTACAGGAGGTTTTTATTGTACAAAACTGTAATAAGCATTGATTAATAACACAGTCCAATTGCCCCACACAATCAGAACTGATCCTAGTAAGTTCTTCATGTGCCCTCTTTACATTTGGGGTGTACAATGAGATCAATGCTCTAAGATTTCCATTTCAGAAAACATTTCATGTAATGCCAGGTCCGGTATAAGTTACAGTTGGGGCTCATTGAGTAAGAGTTTAGCCGGCATTACTATTTCAGTGCTATTTCTAGGGCTGTATATGATTACAGGGTATGTATGGCTGAGTATAAGCCAGTGCGTACAACATGGGCAAGAACTGCTGCTCATCCTTTCAATACCCAGATAGTTAAAACTGTACTACTAATGTGGCCCTTTAAGCATATATGCCATTGGTATACTATTCTTCTAGAACACTCTCATCACAGCCCCAGAAACAGTCTTCTCTATGCATTACTCATTGCTTCACCGCCCTTTGAGTTGTGCCATTTATTTTCTGTTATAAACACACTTCCAACTCCAGCATCAAACAATAACTGTGACCTTTATGTGATTTGCTTGGGAGGTAATTTACCTGCTTTGTTGTGACAAAGTAATATACCTAGTGCCAGGTCACCGGGACCCGGTGATCATCAGCAGCTTCCCACATAATTATTAAAATAGCTATAATGTGCAGTATACAAGCCGATAAACATTATGCCAACCAGGCTCTGCTGGAAATTACACTACATTTTATTATCACACAATTTATTATTTTGTTATCTTATTTCAGGGTCTAAAGAAATAAATAAATCTTCAAACAGTCCATCAAAGCACTGACAGAAAGGCTTGAATTATTTTTTTTTCTTCTTCCAAGTACTTTTACCTTCCATTGAACCAAAATATATGGATTCGCTCACAAATATCTTATTTAGTTAAATATAGGAGACATTCGTGTCTTTTCTTTGAATGCATCACAGAGGTGAAACATTCCCAGGGGGAACTTATGAAATATTCAATGCAACAAAAATTAAACAGGTTTGTAGACGTTTTATGAACTCCAAGCCATCACTTAAATAGTAAAGATAACAATAGTACTGTGGACAGGTTCAGAAAACCAATCGGAAACCACAATGTCACCAAGCGGCTACCGTATTGTTTTCTAGGGTCCCTAATTTCAGCCATGATTCGGAATACTGTGATCAGTGTAATTGTAATTAACATGCTGCTTACACGGGCCACGCAAGCTTAACAGCTATCATTACTAATTGACTATGACTTCATCAGGACTAAGTGGCTCGGTGTAGTCCCCCGTGTACAATTAAGAAGACCCACAGAGCAGAGCAGCCATGTATAGAACACCACTTCCTTTATCCGGCAGGAAGCTACAAAGTATTCATTCTACATCATGTCATTCACATTGGAAAGGCTTTAACAATCGCAGGGTGATGTACTCCATGTCTCCCATTCCCTGAGAGGAAAGTTCTTTAGAATAAAGGATGCTGAGGCCCGTTAGAATATCTTTTATTTATAAAAGTACGTCTTGACGCATTGGTGTTTGTTTAAACGTGGGCTGTGTTCCTTGATGTATCCGTGAAGAGGCACCATGTGAAAGCTGAATGTACAAATAGTCAGCAAATGTATCTCATTCTGCAAAAAAACCTTTTTAGATTGGTTTTGGGTTTGTAAACGATGAAGCTGGAAAAAAAGCCAATACTGCAAATCATCCAATGCTTGAGATCCGCTAAGGTGAGGTAAATCAGAGAGTTGCAAGAAGTAATATATCCAAAGACATATAAAGATAATTAAAAATACAACTGAAAATCCCTTACCCCCGTAGGTTTTTGTAGGTATGGGGGGGGGGGTGCACAATGCTAACTGCAATGATAGGTGAAGCTAGCTCCATATTTTGTAACAGGTGTACATTGAGTAGCGTTCCTTTTCAGAAGAAGCGTTGAGATGCTTGAATCTCCATTAAAAGATACTGCCTGTATGGTCTATAAAGCAACCCCCGGAGTTCCCTTAGCAGAACGTGGCTGCCATAACTCAGCCCTGACCGGCTGCCCTGCGAGTTGCGCACAGTTCAGAATGCCAGCCTCTCTCCTCGCTCCCATCCCTATACGTTTGGCCGTATTAGTCTGCTCCTGCATAATCTTTATTGACTTTAGTGCAGCAGTCTATTGATTTTAAAATTCTTTTACTGTTTTATGACTGCACGTCTGGCAGTGCTCCCAGCTACCTTTAGTACAACAATTTATCTGCCCAATCAGGTCCTGCTGCCTGCTGATGGGAGACTTGCAAATACTGCGAACCGTCCAAAAAGTGATGGGAAATGTTGTTCTTTGAAAGCATCCTTTTGCAAAGCGACACTGGAAAACAGTCAATTTCATGAGGTAAACCTGACACCAATCCACTTTTTAGCTCCGTGAACTAATCTCAATCTTTAGCTTTTCTCCCCGAGGAATAGATTTAATGTAGCCAAGTAAAATAGCCAGACAAAAGAAAATCACCAATTCAAGGTAGGAGAGGTTTGCTGCGGCACAATAAAATATCAATGCTTGTACCTGACGCACAAGTGCCTACAAGGTCCAGGACTGGTACATAAGCCGTACCCCGACAGCTCGATCTGCCCATGGATTTCTGCCCCATGAGGGGTATTACTATTAAATACAGATGACTAATTAGAAAAGAGTGAACATTTGTAGAGTATTGTTTGGTGTAGTTTATAAAGTGAGTTTGCGCTTCAGATGTCACTCAACTGCTTTCCATGCTTTACTTATAGATATTTATAGTTTACAATGCATCACACTGGTGTTTTAGAAGACAAGAAGTTTGTGGGCAGATTCAGTACGCTTTAAGTCTGAAAAACCTTTGTTTTCATATGTTACCAGCATGCAGTTTATATGCAGCTTTGTTGCCTCCAGCTTCTATTATACGCTATTATCATGTCTCTTGGCATCTATTGAGACCCCCTCCTAAGAGTTTTTCCCCTCATTCATGGGTGCCCCATCCAAATTGTGGGGCATAGGCAGAATAGATGGGCCTTGGCAGGGAATTTTGCAGCGGAGAGTCAGTCCCCCCTCTTGTAGATGCCCCCCGCTGTCCTTTCCACTAAAGCTGCCCTCACGTTCTAGAAACTGGCTTTGTCCACACAGCCCCCCAGAGCCTAGATATCCAAAGTAAAAATATAGCTCCAAACCCATGTTTTAACAATTCTGTTCACTTCACACCTGCAGTATCTCAGTCACCACTCAATAAACACTTATTTGGACTAAATGGTCAGCATACAAATGTGCGGGTATTCACTAAATACGCATCATCTCATCTGTATGGTTACATTTCTATCCCCGTGTGAGCTTTAACAAGCAGGGACCATTCTATAGCTTGTAAATGCACTTCATATTGGCAACATTCTCCATGCCATCCAACACTAAAGCCTGTGGTTGGATAAGTTACTAAAATCTTCTATGTATAATAATAATGATATTAACTTTGGATATATAATCTTTGTGGATCCTTAGCTTCCTACAGTAATTAGTAGAAGCAAAGCGACCCTAGCTATGGCAGCGACAGAACAAAGTGTGACTTGAAGCCACCGATGGTTTAATTAGCGACATGTTTCTGTATTATACCTCACACCTGATGTTTCAGGTGAGAGATTAAGGCCAAGGTCACTAAACGCTGCTGCGCTGTTTAACCTGAATCATTGTCTCACTGTCAGTATTCGCTAAAGGAAAGGATGTGTAAGCAACCTGTACTTACACCAACAATAATACGGCATTCAGTCGCTACGGAGTAAGATATAAATAGCATAATTAACAAATGAGTCAGAGTTACAAGCATTCTGTACGTTCAGCTTAATTGTCGTCTTCTAATCTTTTCTGCTGATATTCTTATAAAACCCAAATAAACACAATGAGGTTGTAGGGTGTATGACTCATGGAGCAGGCCACATCTTTTTAAACCAGTGTGTAAATAATATTGGTCATTTCAGCTCATTATACTGATTGCACAGACATAAATACACCCGCTACGGCAGGGAAAGAGATACCAGCCAGGTCTCTGGACATGGTGTAATCCTTCATAGCAGCCTTTGATCCACATTTTGGAAGACTTTCATCGCATTCATATGGAAGTATTGGGAGAATTATGGGTTTGAAAGTGCTGTCTTTGCTTATATTAACCGATCATTTTGCTTCTTGATACGATTCTCGTCAGAGTGAGAATGGTTACCGTGTCTACAGGACAAACCCGGGATAAGTTGCCACTTTAGAGCGTCGAAATGTATCCATTACTTGATGTGCAAAGTAAAACCAACTGCATCATCTCCCCTTTCTGTGACATCATCATTTTACCCAAAACTTGCTGATAATTTTTTAAGACAAATACATTTTTCTTTAATTCAACCTCTATAAGAAAACTCAACCTATTACCCACAATTCACAACGTATTGGTCACTAAGGTCTTAATGCCCATCGTTTGTGCAGATCGTACGTTAAATACCAATGTGAAATTTCAGAGCAGAATTTTCTGTGCATTGACTGCATTATATTCCCCATCCTCTCATGCCATCAAAGCTATATTATAAATGCCTGCCCTCCCCTATCTCTACTAATGTCGTCCACCAGCCCCAAAGAGCACTGTAGACGCTTTCATTTCTAGCTACATGCTATTCTGCTGCAGTAAAATACTCAAGGATGTGCTATTTATTTTAATCAAAGATTGGCAATAGTTTGAAGGCAGCTACTTCTGAATAGCCATTAAACTGTGAGGAATTCAAATCAATAATCTAATATTTTACTAAGATGCAGTAGGCAGCGTCATTGATTTGCTAACCAATGCAACTCACATTAGAAAATACACTATTGCAAAACCAACCACAAGATGACCTTATTCCTGTCTGCGCACGTCTCGCTAATAATTGGCCAAACATGAGTGGAACGGGACACTTAGGGGGTTATTTATTGAACTTTGATAGTGCTGATGTGGGCACTCTCAAACAGAAAATTCTTTGAATATATATCAGTTTCATAAATAACCTCCAAGGGGTTTAAGTTCAATATATCCTGAGAGGCAGCGCACTTTTGTTTCACTGCGGCAGGTACACAGACATCGAGGTTTGAAGTAGCAAAAACCCACAGCTTTGTGTAACCTGCGGATGAATCAGTAAGACAAGAACTGAATGTAAAAATTGTACCTACACACCCAAACACCGCATCGCATGGCCCAGTCTGTATATTTTTACCTGACAGATTCATATACATTCACCGGGGCATACCATACTCTATCCAAATGACTGATTTACGAGGTAGCACTTTAATCATTACTGCTGGCCACATGGACATCCAAAGAACAAGGGAAAGCATGCATATCATACGGTATAGATACCAACCTGGGGAGGAAATCTAGGTTTCTTTGAAAAGGAGGAAATGGGTATGTATTGTTTGGTTAATATTTAGAGCTGTTATTGTTACAATGTATTCACAAAACATAAACTCTCCACAGCTCTATACAAAAGGCAAAACAGACAAGACAGGCAGACATTAGTTACACAAACATATGGGAACTGAATGGCAGGAGGGAACTGATCACTGGAGCTTACTATTTCAACAAAACAAGCCTTGTAAAGGAAAAAGGAACCAAGCCATTTAAAAGGCAGCCAGCAACCTGCCAGACATATTATGTTTATGTGCCGTACATCATTTGGTGCACTAACTGGTGACTACGCTTTGCCATGCTGGGACTTCACCAGCTCACCACGTCCCTTGAAAGAGCTGCCAGTGGTGAGCTGCTGTACTTACTCTCCCAAATCAGCCAAAGTCATAATGCCGATTGCTGCTTAGGGCTGCTTTCCCCATACACAGTGACTCCCTTGCATGGGTAATAAGGGGTGTGAGCATCACCTGCTACCGAACTTCCTAAAAACTTTCTTAAAGAGCCTCTTAAAAGCCCAGCCTGATTTTCCTTTCTTTCAGCATCTGTTTGTGCTGGAAACATAACATACGGTATTAATATAAATGTACTTCAATACACACAGCTCGGAAATCATTTTTAGGCAAACAGATCTGAAAAGGCAAATTTCCCCACACGTTAGATGTACATATTTCTTTCAGCAGGGGCTGCTTCAATGATGTACATGCGTTCTAATTTTGTCATTCAAACCATCTGACTACACAAGCTATACAAACAAAAGCTAATTTACTTCAAGATGTTTTAAGTCATAACAATGAGTGATGGCCGAGGTACTGTAGAATATTTAAATGCGTTCTCTATAACACGCCGATAGAAAGACAGACAGGCTTTTCCGACTCTAATTACAATTTGGTCTCTGAGAAAAAGAAAAAAATAGGTTTTCTTTTTTTTTTGTATTCTGCATTATTAATTGGCTATTTAATTAGAAATTCTCACAGCTTCTGATATTGGGTAAAATTGTACTGCAGTAAAAAAAAAGGCTATCTTCCTCCTCATGCCTTTTTGTATCATGTGAAGGTCAAAATAAGATGTGATTGTTTGGCACAGCAGTAGTGAATTATGCCACCCAGACAAGCTTTTAACCTATGTGCCTTCACTCTGAGTGAGACACACGAGGATATGCTCTCCTTAAACAGTTCTCTATTGAAGAGGATTCAATCACCATAATGAATTTGAGGCCAGGCAACAATCTTCTCCACTGAAAGAATTTCTAAAAGATTATAGAATTTGTAAAACGAACAGCTCACAGACTAAATGGTTGTGTGGGTGAATCAATTATTGCAGGGCTCACAGTAGTCATAATATTTAGTACATATTATACAGTGTTTCAGGTACAATAAGATATGGCCGGTTTTTTTTTATCCCCTGTCTCTCTCCCTTCATGCAAGAGGTGCAAGAGAATAGGAGCAGCTGGCTAAGTGAATCTGTGAAATTGGCTCCTAGTTTGTATTAAGCGAATAAATGTAAATGCTAAAAAAGGCATTTTCTTTCAGGTCTGTGGATTAGAAGTGTTAATTGCATGTACAGTTAATGTTACCAGTTAGACCCTTTAACTTTGGGTTCTGAATATTATTTTTATTATTAAAATACCTAATATTTTTTATATTATTATTCATTTATTAAATATATATTATATTAAATATAATTAATTAATTATTATTAAATATATATTAATATTATTAAAATTCTAACCTTTTTTATTTCTTTTAAATATAATTATTTCTATAGGATAAATCCACTAAAAAGAAACACAGTATTATTTCTGGTGTAAAAATGTGCGTATGACACAAAAAATCTGCCATATCAGTGGCAATTGAGTATAGCCTAGGCGAGGAAATGTCCTTTTTACTAAATGGTTTGAATTAATAAAATAAGGATCAGAATTGCCCAAATCATCTCTATAGTCTTACATATTCTAAAATTGAAGGTGTATACATATATAAATAAAATATGTTGATATCTATTCTTTCATGCTCCATTTTCGGTAAATGGTTCCTAATTTTTTTTGACAAAATTAGGACGATAGGTTGATTATACAAAACTGTATAAATCACACTAAACTAGCAAAAACAATATTGGAATATTCTTTTAAAGGACAAAATATTAGGGTAATATAATCGGTTGTTCACTGGCCATTGTGTGCCCGCTCATGGATATAAATTCTTGCTTGAGATGCCACATTTGGAGTAATCTTATAGCTAGAGACAGAGTACAATAAACCTTATTGATTGATAGATTGATTTTAACAAGAAGAATCTCGTCCGTAATTCCTTCTGCCTTTTAATGCCCTTGAATTCTTGTGTAAAATCGTTTATGAATCAGACCTTTTGTTTTACAATATGAGATTTTTTTTTTCACAGGCATATGAAACTTTATATAAATGCTAATATAACTATTCACGGGTTCTAATGATGGAAATTCTTGTGTTTTAATTACATGGGGGATATTTTGGATAATGTCAGCAGCTATGTCTTTGACATGATTGCTTTCATTGTGAAAAAGCTGAGGCATTATTTTTAATTTGTGATATACTTCTCTTTGATTCTGCAGAGTATGCTTGAAAAATCTAAATTTTTAGAAGAAAAAAATGACTTATTTTTCTATATTTATGACTGATGTATCATAATGTAAAATGAACCAAATGAAAGTACATGTATATGGGGGTCTTTTTTTACCCACAATGTAAGACCTCCATAATCTTTGCATAAAGATGCTAGGATGACCTTACCTGCCGCAGAACCTCTTGCTCAACGGCAGCGTGTTTGGTAGAGCTGAATGAGAAAGGATAGGTCTATTTCCCAATAGATTCTACAGTCGTTTTACGTTATGCACTTGTCTCTGGAGTGGTTAAGTGGTTTTTCATGATGGTCCAAATCAATAAAATCTCACTAGTCCAGAGAATAACTGCTAGCATGGCCTGAGGAAGAGCTGTTAGCAATAAGATATCATTAACCTCTTCGCTTAGTAGACAGGGACTGCTTTGCGCATTTGGAACTTTTCACTGCTGGGATTGCAAAAGGGTCCACAGCAATGCATGGAAAGCCAACAGTAAATGTGTTAACTCCTTATTTACTGGCGAGGTCTTGAACCAACGCAACATGCCAAACCATTTTCCATATTTATGCACAATTCAGTAGCCAGATAAACAATTTTAGTAACCCACTGATTTTTCATGCAACTTGGAAACATTTAATTTAGATCAATATAAAATATCCAATGGAATACCCATATCGCCAAGTAAGAGTAAGTCTCGTTACTTTAAGACACTACTCTTGGGGGGAGTAAAAGCAAACCTTCCCGATTATAGTTTTTGCAATAATTTCTGAGAAATCAATCAGAAAATTGTTGAAGCCATGCCCATGTGTAGGCTGGACCACTGAAGACTGTTATTACTTTAAACTAAGTATTAATTTAGTGAACCTGTAATAACAGTATCAACTCTCATCAAGAGAAAAGAAATACTGATATATTACAATGTAATTTGTAGAACATTACAATAAATGTATCTAAATTCAGCATGATTCGTTTAGTTAAACCATTATATTCGCTGGGAAGTATATGAAAAATACTTTCGTACAGGTGTACCATGGAAATACAAAAGACCCTGTAACATGGAATCTGATAAGACCCAGGGCCCAGGAGGCAATGGTGGGTACCCAGCGTTTCAAAGTGTTTTACTCATTATTAGTGCGCTCCTTATGCTAAATAATAACCACCATGGAAAACAAGGTAAGAGGCAGCAGAGACCTTTGGCTATCACATACTAGCCAAGCATGGAGACACGATGCGCATGCTGTCTGGAGACAGCTTAAAACCCACAGGATGTCAAAATAAAAATGTATATAATGCACACAGTGTGGGTCCGATTTGCTATTATTTTTAATAAACTTTTCAGTGTTGTACAGAGACAGTTATTAAAACACAGAACCACGGGCCAAAAGGAATGTAAAAAAAAATCAAAATCAAATGATTGTTATATGAGAAGCTTCCTGCTTCCTCCACCAAAAGTAATGAGGCATTTCACACAAGTAATTCCAAATCTTCCTTGTGTGTCTCACCCGTGTGTTGGCAATAGGCTTTCCACACAACGTTTAGATCGCTTATTATGTATTATTGGCGAACCCGGCTCATTTTGGAATCACATAAAATAAAAAGTTTAGCCTCCAAGACTCTGAGTGCTTTTGTATCACATTGTTTTAATTTAAATTGTTGTATCACTTCCATTCTTGTGATGGTGTTTTCAAGGACATTTAGGTCTCTGCATATAATTAGAGGCTAATACTAGTGTATTTTAAAAAAAATGTGCAGCAAAAAAGAATCAGTACTTGGTAAGGTTTGAAAGGGATTATAAAACAATACTCTTTTGAACGTGTAAAGATTAAAATGTCATAGGAACTCTTTCAAATGGTTTTCACTCCATTAAATGTTTCAAATAGGTTTTCAAAGACTTTAAAGTAGTTGGTGAATATCATGGCTATACACAGTAGGGGGTGTTAATGAGTCCAGCCTTTCCCTGGTGTTTGTGGTGGGTACTGCGGTGCCATACATCCTTTAACTCGTTCCCATACATTGTGTAAAGGCTTGTAGATCATTATGCGGAGCCACGTTAAGTTAGGGCAGGGTTTCCGTTACTACAGTAATTACGCCGGGAGAGAATAGGAAAATTACCTTTGGAACTGAAGCTTCGTTTGTACCAATGGAAATCTGCCTCGTTGTTCAATGACGCCACAAGTTTGGTGCACGGCCATTCTGGAGCGGAAACGGTTAACACAAGTGATTAGATTGAGGAACAATGAGCCCATGACAGAAAACGCACGTTATCAGAATCCGCAGAGCGGCAAGACAAATCTTAAGACTCATACTGAAACACAATAAAGGGCACATTTGGAAGGTGACATGCAGAGAACGTTGCGCAGACACACAGAACCAACTGTTTTATGGCCACAACACAAACTGTTAAGAGACAATCTTGAGTGAAAGCAATAAGACCCTCATCTACTGAAAAACCCTACGCTAATTCGGATCTAAATTATTACCCGTCTTAAGAATGAGCAGTTCTGTTAAATTCAGCTTAATTTATAAGTTAGGTACTGTCATCTGAATCTATTAGCAGTTTATCTATGTGACTTCTAATAGAAAGTGCGTACAATTGGTAGAAAGCCCAAAAAGAATTGCTCTCTCTTACAGCGCATTATCCAGATAAGTACAAAAATAACTTCTGGCTGTCATTTGAGCTTTGGCGCCAATCCCTCACTCTTTATCTTCTGTCATCGAGAAACAGGACAGTAGAATATTCTTTTGAAAAGAAAGGAACTGAGTTCTTTTTCTCAGGATTATACATATCCAGCCTGCCGAACGATGAATGATTTACAATCGCATTTCCGGGGTGGCGGCGGGGGGGGGCGCAAAATAATAATAAGTATCAGTAACATACTTAACATCTTCGATACATTTTGAGTAATAAATATATGTATCCAACAAGAAATGTTTTAGTTTGGTTTAAGGCTGTGAAGTGATAAGTCACCTTGCAGTCCTAACTGTCGTGTTCTGTTTGAAAAGTACCAAGCAAACAAAAGAAATTTGCTGCGGAAATGGCAGCAAAACCGTTCCCATGAATTCACCCGCCAATCTTAGATTTTGACCGATGTGAATACAAATCATATTAAGTTTTATTGTAACGTGCCTGGATTCTATTGCAAAGCGGTAATGTTCCCTGACTGCAGCTACGCTAAGCTGTTAAACATTTTTTTCTATCAGCGTTTATAATATATACCGATATATATATATATATATTAATATATATATACAACCATAATGATCCCACATTCATTATGCTATACAGTGATTCCTGATTTATTCTCAGCTTGCATCGGGGTCCTTGATGGGAAAGGAGAGGATTATGTAGGTCTGGGTACATGGGTCAGAGGTAAGCTTATCCTAGGAGATGAGCAGTTTAATCATGGATAGAGATGGTAACTGATAACAGTACTTATGGTTTCCTGATTAGGAAACAGGAAAGGAAGAAATAATATAGACTATAGTGGGATATCTCAGGAAGCTTGTTTTTTACATAAATCGCATGCATTTACAGATAATGTATCGGGAGGCATGGGGTAAATGGTGCATACCTGGTGACCAGGTCAGGGTACTTTTCATGTATATTCAGAGGTTTCACTTACATTAGATCATAGAATAAATGTCCCCCGGCTGTCAAAATGTCTATCACGTGCAGGAAGACATAGCAGACTGGTATTTTATAGAGAAGGGGGTATAAATGAGTAAGGTGCCCATGCCTGGGTCTTTATGAGTCCTTCATGGAGTTGCACCCAAGGCTTTCAGCTTACTGGCTAACTCCATGCACACCATTTTCACTTTGAGTGCCTCCTTTGATGTTGTTCGTATAGTGGCAGGTCCCTCTGCTATCTGATATATACAGTATATACATATATATGAAATACATGTGCATACCTCGCGCCTTGCGCCTCACGGCTTCGGCCAGTGTACACCTGTGGTTCGCGGGGTCCACAGCCACGGAAAGCTGACAACTCTGTAGGCTGGACACACAGACAGGGAGAAGGTCAGACAGACACACAGACCAAAGCACAGAAACAACCTGAGAACAAGCAGGAGGTGCAGGGCAAAAACAGTAGCAAATGTCAATGTCAAGACAGCCATGTCTCATGTTACAGTCTATACCTATAGTATATATATATATATATATATATATATATATTCACTGTATATATTTAGATATACTACTTAGTATATTTACATCACAGGCAACATATTATTAGTTTACCTTCCAGAAAATATAAGTTTACCTCACATTGTATATTTACCCAACAGACAGTATATATTTACCCCACAGGCAGCATACAGACAGTATATTAACCTCACATTGTATATTTACCTCACAGACAGTATATATTTACCTCACAGACAGTATGCATTTACCTCACAGATAGTATATTTATGTCAAATGGTATATTTACCTTACATTGTATATTTACCCCACAAATAGTGTATTTACCTCACACATAGTATATATTTATACCCCTCAGGCAGTATATATTTACCACTACAGTGCACTGTACAGCCGACCCCCTCCGAGTTGCTGGGGTGTGAAGTATCACACTCCCCGGCTGTTATTATTATTACTGCTGCTGTTGTGGCCGCCAAGCGCCGCGAGTTCCCTCCTCCCCCAGCTTCTTCTGGGTCCGCCCCCTCGGATTCACAGACTGATAGGGGGGGGGGGCACTCAGCGTGTGATGTCATAGGTGGGAGGGGCAAAGAGGGAGGCAGGGGCAGTGGACTGGTGAGGAGGCAGAAGGTAATAGGTTGGTAAGGAGGCAGGAGGTAATAGACTGGTGAGGAGGCAGGGGGTAATAGATTGGTAAGGAGGCAGGGGTAATAGACTGGTAAGGAGGCAGAAGGTAATAGGTTGGTAAGGAGGCAGGAGGTAATAGACTGGTGAGGAGGCAGGGGGTAATAGATTGGTAAGGAGGCAGGGGTAATAGACTGGTAAGGAGGCAGAAGGTAATAGGTTGGTAAGGAGGCAGGAGGTAATAGACTGGTAAGGAGGCAGGGGGTAATAGACTGGTAAGGAGAGAGTAGGGGAATAGGCTGGCAAGCAGGAGGGCAGAGAACTAATAAGACCCAAGGAGGGTGCAGGGGGAATAGGCTGGTGAGGGATGGGGCGGGGGTTTAATAGACTGCTAAGGAGGTTGCTAGTTTAGTATGGGGGTTATGGTGGTAATAATTTTAACTGGTAAGTAGAACCAGACTAACACAGGAGGTGATGGAGAGCACGTTAATAAGCCCCTGCCAGGGGTATTATGCCTTGGAGCTTTGCCCCAAAAGCAGAGGAGGCAAATGCCACTAATAGGTAGTTTTCAGCTCCAGGCCCAGAAATCCCTTAATCCAGCACTGCTGGTCAGGGTGGGGAGCAGTGGGGTGAGATATGAAGCAAGGACCCCTGAGCCCTCGGACTCCTCAGGTGGGATCTCTGCAGTCCCCATAAGACTAGAGTGAAGTCCCGTTGCGGTGCCGGTGCCGTGAGTACAGCTTGCTCAGCACCATGAACATAGGAATATGCCAATGGCCACTGGCAGAAAGGCCACACGCAAACTGAGAAATAAAGTGCGGAGATCTCCAGGACAGCCCGATACGCTCAGAATTTAATGTCCTACAAGCCATCATTCAGTATTGATTGCATACATCTAATATGACAGAGCTGGGAGCACGAGACCTTTACGGAAAAAAGTACGGGGAAAAAAACTGCGGTCCAGCGATAGAGGAACATCGTACCCCTAGGGAACCAAGGGAGCGGAGTCTGCTCCTCTTTTGCCCTCCGTTAATCCCTCATTAAACTTAAGAGATTCGGTACCAGTAATAATTCTTATAATAAACACTATTCACACACCTCGCTCCCGCTGAAAGTTTGCTTGTCATGGCAGACGTATCTTGCTAAAAAATTTATCCTAATACTTTAGAAATTAAGAAATTCGTCTACCTTGGAATATGAATTTTCAGACTTAAAATACCCTATGGGGCAAGATCGTCTATTTATGGACTACTAAAGATTTGAGAGAGTAGCCTGCACTTTACAGAAGAACGGGGCTGCTTTATCTGACTGAAGCCGAAACTGTAAGCTAGCAATGGGAAAACGGGGTCTTTTACCTGAAAACTGGATACAATAATGTAGAATCCCAGTCTAGCTACGCCAAGAGAAAAACAGCATTTTTTTTGCTCTTCTATTCTACTTTCTTTCCGAAATTTTCCTCTTATTTTCTTGTAATAATTGATGATTCTGTTGCCAAAAAATTCAATACCAGCGAGCCGGGTAAAATCCATAAGTTTCCTCTCGGTGAGCATTAATGTCACAGGCGGCTCTGCGGACTAAAACCCAACGCGTGTGTCCCATATGTTTTAAAGAACCTTTGCGTTCCTGGCGTTCCAAGTTTTGCATTTCCAGGACCGCTCTCGACGTTTAAGTAACGCGATGGCTTCCTATTTCCTCATCTTCTACAGACGTGGTAACGTAGCCATTATGGTTACTTAAAGCCCCTTATAATTGGAGGGATTCTGCAGTTCTTTTTAATTGTAAGCACAGCTTTACAAACGAACGGTGCAGCTTAACACTTATCAGCATTAGAACGCCGGTGTGTTATTGGGGATACGTCTGTAGAGATGCTCTTTAGTGTGTCATTATTACGGCTGTGGACAAAGTCAGGAGAAGATGGACCATAAAGCGAGACGTGAGGTTAGGAAGCCGATGCGGGTCATGTGATTAACTTCACAGAAAGAATTCCCTTTCTTACACGAACAACGCTGTTCTGAGCTACCCACCGTCTGAAAACAGACACAACGTATTCTTTCTCTGTTTTGATTTCCGTTTCCTTCTGGTTTGGTCCACATATTCCAAGGACCAAGGAGGACTGCTGTCAACTTTTGCAACAACGGTGAGGAGCTTTGATCTGATAAAACGAAGAAGGACCGAAGAGATTTAGCATTTGTTTGGGGTGATTTGGTTAATTACATTCTTTAGTTCGTTGGTAGAGCTCGCAATGAGCTTCATATCACACCAGAGATACTTTAGCATTGAAATGTGCCGAAGGAAAGAGCACAAAGTATCCTTAAAGTAAGGACGTGATCTTGGAGATCAATCAGCAGCTGCTAGAAGGATTCGGTGTGACAATGTTCAACGTCATCGTGTTCAACCCCAACAGGCATCCATTGATGACGTCTTCTGAAATCTAGACTTGTTGGCAGGTCAGGTATTTGCTGGAATAAGAGAGCGATCAACGAAAGGTTCAGGTTATGGCAATATGGGATGTCCATTACTGTTCCTTGGACCTCGTTTGGCCAGTACCGTTCTTCTGGGTTTTTCCGACTACACTTTAATCTAGAATTAGTAGTATCTTCATCCTCTTTTGTCGATACCACGTGTTCATACATGTCTCGCTATTCCCGCGTTCTTCTTTGTCCCGTCTTTGCGCCGTACATTATATTATATCTATAGAGAGCTAGCAGATGCCGTAGCGCACTTACTGTATATAATAACATTTACACACGTTATGACGGACCGGTACAGAAGGAGAAGAGCGGCTGCTCCTGTGAGCTTACAATCTATTGGTAGGTAGGGATAACGTTATGAGCCGTTTGATTCCGTGTATTTTCCGTGTCTTCCCGTTCATAGGCTTGCGTTGAATCCGCCGCTGCCTTCTGCTATGATGCGGGCTGCTGTTGACACTTCCACATTAACGTTCCTGTTGTCAGCCCCGGCAGGCTAAGCAATTCTATCTTAAGGGCTGTTCTTTATTAAATTTGCAAGGTACAAAACTGTGACTGACAAATATTCTCTATACTTATCCCGAATGCATAAATAATAGATCTCTATCTGCAGCGGTAAAGATTAAAAGGGAGGTCAAGTTTGAAACGCAGTCATTTTCATGCGGTTTGCTCCAAGATCTTCAGAAACATTTAAATATATTCCGGCGAGAACATTTTTTTCGCATCTTTTGATAGGTATCCAGAACGTTAACATTATTTCTGGAGGACGGAAAGAATTTTTCCTGGTTGGCATGTGTCTTATTAAACTTTGCAACTGAATCTCTTATGTGCTTTTATTTGCTACCGGTGACATAATTTCTCTCCGCTAACCCCCTCCTTTTGCCTTTATTTTTTTTTTTTTTTTAAAGGCCATTATGTATGATAAATAAAACAATGAGATGAAAACAGTGAGATCTCTCATCAATGTCTTTGTGAAAAGGGCTCAGATAAATGAGCTTCAGAATCAAAGGCAGATTACATGGCTGACCATGTATCATCCACTGTGTATTGAACATAGCCTTTGTAAGGATAGAAATGCAATAAAAAGTGGTATTGTGTGCTGTGAAAGGCTGTGTGGGTCTGTGCATGACTAATCTGTCTTTCTGCATTATTTTATTCAATCTTCTCTGACTTTATGCCTCTGACATTTTTGCTACACTCAGTAAATTTGAATGAATAGGCAATTTTAAAGAATTTTTTTATAGGGCTTCGGAGGAGTCATAAGCAGACTGTATCTTTGTTCCGACTTAACAGTTTAAACGTTTCCTTTGTCTAGGTGTCGTTGCAACGCGCAGGCTACGGCGTCAAATCTCACCTGATGTTTTATGAAACAATGTTTCTGAAATGTTTGCGTTGCTCGAGAAGCCCGTTTGTGATCTACCTTTTAAACGGTGAGATGGAAAAGATATTGCCCAACGTGAATAGGTTCTTCTATACCCTGCGGAGGTTGGCCGGGTGAGACTGGAAGAGAACAGGATATAAAGTCCCGCTGTTTAATGTGTTTAGAAAATACATTGATGGAAGCCCGGAATGATGAGTGATATGTAGCAACGTGTCCTTGCGATGCTGCCGTTCCACTTGGACAGCATAAGATTAAAGAGCCAAGGCTACGAGCTGATACATTTCACTCCGGTGTGAGAAACCTCTCCAGCTTCCACACTACGCAATGAAGTCTATTTACTAACGGTGCGGA
>VKOC01000959.1:0-27500 GCA_009364415.1 Spea multiplicata | reverse complement strand
AACAGGCGCTATTACAATTCAGTCCTGTGTCCTGCTAGGGCATTCAATGTATTTAACTAATACTACTAACTACGATTTGTTAAAACTACTTATACTCTGCATAATCCCCCCCCATGACCCCCACCCAACTATTTTCTTGTGGCCAAACATTTGCTCCAACGCTGACTCAAGGGGCTAACAAGACCTCCGGTGCACAAAGCTTTCCACTGATTTCAATCGAAGCATTTTATTTCAATCGATTGGCTGCTCCAAGCAGCCAATCAGTAGAGTGAGATATCATAACACGGACAACTCATGCTGTTGCAGCGTCGGGAGCTGCAGCTTCTTCGTTAGGTTATCTAATTTTTATTTGTTTTGTTTTTTTTACTTTAGTAAATGCATATTAAAGCACTTAGAAGATACTTTGTAAACACGATGTACATAGAGATGTAGAATGTTATTCCAGGAATATTATAAGTAATTAACATCTGAGTGCAGCGTTCATAATATTATACATAAATAAATATACTTAAAAAGAGAGTTAAGGGGACGTTTAACTAAACACATCACCTGGCTGTCTCCGTGTTCCCTGTGCCTCATAAACTTCTAGGATGCAGCTTTAAAAATATGTATATTTCATCTAAGTGCGGAAGTATCAATTAAAGAATTAAAGTTAATGCGCTTCATTTTCATCTCACATAATGAATATATTATCCAAACGAACCAATCTGTTTTCCAGAGAAAGGCATTCATTATATTAGCAATCAAAGTGTATACACACAAAATTCAAATGTATGAGTTATAACATCCAGGCAATAACCAAAGCACTGTCTATTTATGGCATCTCACCGTTTCCCAATGATTCGGGGTTAAAACCGGAAGCCTAAGATTCTGCTTGTGCCCCTGTGGCTGGGTCAAAAAACACAGGATAATCCAATTCCAAACAGAAGTTATTGGAGATAACCAAAGATCGATGCCTCCGCCTTTACAAATATATGTGTAAAAGCTTCTGCAATTTAAAGGAAAATTGGTAAAGAACCCCAATACTCAAAGAAAAATATGTTATTGGCCCAATCACTAATACGACCCGTTTCTTACAGATTCGTACGGTGATTTTGCGCAGGATGGACAGAATAAACGGTTCCGATTGCGTGTTACATTGTAAATCAGACTATTGGAAATCTGATTGTCTCTTGTTTTGTATGTGTTGTAGATGTATGGAACAGCCTGCCAGCGGTGGTGGTAGGGAGAAGCATTGCTTACAACTGTTTCTCCCTTTTCCGTTCTTAAAAAGCCCGTTTCGAATCTCTTTCCAGCTTTAAAACTCTAGAACAAAGTTAGCCAAAAAAAAAAAAAAAGTGCTGTTTTTCTTAGGACTAAAAAAAAAAAAAAAAGCTTCATAAAAAGCTTTACGATGCTCTAGAAAAGCAAGCCATTCTTCTATAACTAAGAGTAATATTTTGGGTTTCTTTATTAGAAAAACAAAAGAAATCGCCCCATAAAATGTTTTACTCCTTCGAATGAATCCGTGTTCATGCGGGTTATACCGTCCAGGAAATGTAATTTGCATTTTTATAACCCTGTTACTTAAAAGCGATTTGGTAGTGGGAAGGCCCCGCTCCAGTGTTCATTGGGTGCTTTAATCCCAGCCAGAGCCTTTTTATGCCTGAGAGCACCTTATGATGCTGTAACTAACCTCAAACCTTTAGCAGCGGGAGGCAAACAAGCCTCCAAATCCAGCAATGTCATGCTTTAGACACACACTCCGCAACAGCATGAATGAAGGGGGGGAAAAAACCGGTTGCCTTGGAAACACTAGAGTCTTGGTAATTATTACTGTAACTGTGTCTGCACACCCCACCTATAACAGAAATGAATAATAAATTTTAATCAGTGAGTGGCAGCTTTCTGTTGTTGCGGTTGTGCTCGCCGCTGCTCCCTACTGGCGAAAATCATGAACTGCGCCAGCCACAGATTCTTCTTCTTCCCCTCTCTGTCCTCCTGCAGACTGGGTGTTATTTCTAGAAAACATTCTCTCTGGGTAACTCTACCACTTCTGCTGGAAAGCTATTCTGCTTATTCACCGCCCCCTGTATTGCTGCATTACCTGTAAGCCGTGAACTGTTGTCTTCGCGTTTCTCCTTCTTTTGTATTTTGTAAATCTCTGTTGCATTGAAATATTCCCCATTCCAACTTTCCAGCCTTGCCTCTCCGTTTGAACGGCTTTCTCCCTGCCCCAGACCGCTCTAGATAGTAACTTTGGAGGCAAGGCTGCAAACAGCTTAGTACCTTGGTCAATGCCAACAAAACGTTCCACCTTTACGTTAGCAATGTTTAGTGAACTTGGCCTACAGGCAAATCCCATCGATAGTGACACAATTAAGTAAAACGGCAGGTGTTAGCGAGCAGACAGAATACCGTTGCCCTTTGGTTGCCGTAACACTGGCGCAAACCCGCTATTAATCTGCTATTGTAAGACGAACAATTAGCAGAGGCAGTCGATCTATCTTTTTGTCGACTCATTTGCGGTATTTCTGTTGCTAGCGGTTTATTTATAAATTAGGACACTCACGATGATTTAGTGGATGTGATTTAGAGGGCTCTGCTGGCGCTGGCAGGATTCGCGTATCACGGGGTTAATGCGGGTTACAAGGCAGCTATTTGTAAGCCGGGGAGAAAAAAACACTGTGCAGCCAAGACACCGATTCACATCTAAGGACTTCAACCCATTTAATCTTTTACCCGCGGTATCAGCGGCGTCGGATCGCGCTCATGCATGTAAAGGATCCTGGATCGTTATCAGCGTGCGGAATTAGGCGTAGAAGTGTCTTACGGATACGTCACGGAGGTTCAAGTCTGAGCTCTCCCAACTATTAATTCAGGATGGAAGGAAGAATCTCTCCTAAAGACCCTTGTACCTAAAATATGAAAAGGTCCCGTGTTTACAATAGTTTTTCCTTCTAATGTTACATTTTTGTCCTCTGGAAGGCTCAACAAATTCCAGACCTCTTGAAAATGAAATGCGCGTAACCCGTCCCGTAGTATTACGCTTAAGACGAGGGCTGCACTTAGGAAGAGGACCGCGTTGAGGAAGAGGACCGCGTTTAGGAAGAGGGCCGCGTTCAGGAAGAGGGCCGCGTTCAGGAAGAGGACCTCTGACTTGAGTTTGCACAGATGGGGCCAGCTTTAATAATGAAAATAAGAAACATGGAGCACAATGACCAACAGAATCAAGCCATGCTAGCTCAGGTACTTTGCTGAAGACAAAAATAAGCTGATATGCCCGTCCTTGTTCTTGCTCCAGGAGGCTCATTCAGATCCAAGTGTAAGCACGAGACAAGAAGCATTAGACCCCCCAGGATATTGGGAAAGGTGGGTCATAACCGCCATAGCTCCTGAATCCGAATGCCTACAGGAGTCCTAAGTTCTAAGTTTCTTCACCGGGGACTTGAGTCTCGCAACATCTTCAAGTACCTTCACCTCCGGCTGTCTGCTTCTGCACGCGAGACCTCTCGGCGCGTCGCTCTCGCAGATGTAATGGTCCGGCGTGCGATTTCCGGCGGGGCGCGGGTTAGTAGGGTTTGCGTATACGGCTCAGATATAGAAGCCATGCAAAAACCTACTTATTCGCCATCAAGTTTCAAAGGTTGCAGGATAAGGTTGCGCAAACATTTTGTGCCTTATTAGTATCTCTAAATATTAGAAATGTATCTTCACAGAGGCATTAAATGCTCCAGTCAGGATTATCGGACCGTTAAAGGTCATTATCGTCAGAGAGGGGAATCAGAATCCCGTCAAAACATTTACTGACTGACGCCTAATTGGACTTGTTATTCCACCCAAACACAAATATGTTTCCTGTTGTTCTAAGAAGAGTTTGTTCTTCAGTTCCAATGCCGTTCCTGGTCATTCAAACAGCGGCTCTGTTTACCCTCCTTTGTATTGAGGGAACTGAAGCGGTCCGCCGCGTAAAATAAAGACCCCAGATCTCGGAATGCTTATCATTTTTATGATGTGTACCCAAAAAGATTGAACATAGTTGAGATTACCCAAAGCTTTGTCTTCTGAAACTAAAATTATATAAAAGGTAAGCAAAAATGACTACTTATGTGGCATGGGTAGCTTCCATAATAAAAAAAAAAGGGCTTTAAGACTAAAAGTTGGAATTTTTAGCATCGATTATAAAAAAAATTAAGATTTGTCAGAAAAGAGTTCCTTGTTGCTCCCAGACATTAAAACAAAAACATCATTTTATATTTCTGCTGGTGTACACTTAACAAAGATTGCCCCAACAAAAGGTTTTCTCCCCCGCGGAGCGGCGCAGCTGCCGACACACTGAAACTTAGCAGCTTACAGATCCTGGCACCGGAGGAGACGACGCGTCACACCGACTGTGGAACTAAACTCAACGCAAACTGGAAATCCACCCCGCCGATCTTGGCAAGAATAATCAGATTACCCAAAAGGTAACTTCCACGGAAACGATAAAAAAGCACAGATACGCAAGAAAAGAAGAAACAGAACGTCGCGTACAAAAAAGAGATACACCATGGCGACGTCCCGACACGCACAATCTGTCCGAAAGGGCAAGGATTCGCTAAACGGGGCGGCCATGTCCGACAGAGGGGAACACAGGAACCATAGACTAAAGAGAACGTTTCACGGGTTGCCTCATTGTGAATTTTAAGTAATTTAATGTACAATGGATGAAAATGAACAAGATTAATTAAGAAATCAAGACTCATTTCAGAAGTCGATGGAATCGCCCCGCTTTCCCAGGGGAAAATATTCAGTGTATTATTGTTAAGTATGACATGCTTTTTACCGGAAGGAGACATGTCTGGGATTCTGCTTGTCTGGCCAGTGGTAAGAGCCCCCCCACACACACCTCGGCCCTTCTGGACGGCCTTCATCACGGCTAGACTTTGCCCAAACAGATCTAGATAGCCGCTGGCTGCTCCCGATTCATTAATACGTGAATCGCCTCCACGAACACAGAACGCTACGGGAAACACGTGGAAAACACCCAACACAAATTCACAGTAGAAACTTTTATTTGTCTTTTTTTTTTTTACATTAACCATTGTGAAAAATAGAGAAACGATTCACGAGAATTTGTATTTTTCTGTGGAAAAAAATACTATTACAAAATACCATTTTCTTGGGTGAAAACGCAAAAAATTGTGTTTTTTACTGAAAATTCCCACATTGAACTACAAGAGGGTGAAACAAAACCAAAAGTACAAAAACCCATTTGCTCCATTTGCCCTCGAGAACGTTACTTATTCAGTTTTAGTCCGCAAGCGGAAAGGAACACAAGATATTCTGAACAGATAACTAACGGGACTTCTTTTATTTATTTTGAAGTCCCTTGGAAGGTTTTAAGCAGCACTTTATAGATATGACCCCGGTCGCGCTATAAGCAAGACTCTATCCTGACTTCCTCATCAAAGCTCTTAATGGAAATATTCCTCCCAACCTAGCGCTATGAGATGAATCGCGTCGTTACAGAGGCTCTGTAATAACGGAGCAGCCAAATGGGGGACCGCCATGGACGAGATTTCTCGCTACAATAGACATGACATAGGACAGGGGTGTCCAACCTGCGGCCCTCCTGCTGCTGCAGGACTACATCTCCCATCCTCCTCAGCCAGCCCCTTAGCTCAAAGAGCATTATGGCAGATGTAGACCTGCAGGAGCTGGAGGGCCGCACGTTGGACACCCGACATAGGGAATAGTCACTGGCGCTGTCAAGTAATCCTTACTGTAGATTATTACTGATTTATGGAGATAATTTGTTTTCTGGGATGCCGATGCAGAAAAAGCCTTTCATTAAACTCTCTGCTGTTGCGACACTCGCATTGCGCCGTGTGAGGTCACGAGTCTTTGGCACGTGGCTCTGGTTCAAAAATGAACGTATACCCCGTGTTACCACAGGTATGTCTAAAAAAAAAAAGGGATCACCTCCATATGTTGTTGGGAACCCTGAATTTCATGCTACATGGCTAAGATGGTGGCGGACAGGCTTGGAAATGCCCCTCGCACGTTAATGACAAACAATAAATGGAAGGTATCAAAAACCGCGTTATGGCATTAACTCATTGGTGGCTCCGTGACCGCGTCACGCTGGGTCCTTCATATTGGATTAACCAAGTTATGGGACACGTTGCAAGCGGTCATACAAAACGTATGTATTCGCACAGACAGGAGCACTTACCCCCGTGCCATGGTTTAACGCATGGTGGCACTTATTGGATCAAGTCTACTCCGCAATTGCATATTCGCTCACCAAAAAAAAAGAAAGAAAATGGCTTTTTGAAAAAGCGAAGGAACAAAATTTAACAGAGGAAAGACAAAATAACAAGGAAATTAAAAAAAAGACATCAGGTTAACCTTTTTAACACAAGAAGACCCTGCAGCATAGACCCCCTTAACGCCAGCAGAGGGCCAAGTCCTGCCCTCCATTCTCCTGTCAGTACCAGAGAATGACGATATGTTAAAATAAAACCAGGTCAGGGGCTATTTTTTCTGTTGTATTCTGGTGGCTTTGAATTTGGAAACCCGTTTTGTGTTTTCGGCGGGGGTGTCACAAGACGGCTCTTCGGAATTGCGCTCCGGGATAGTGGGCAGTGCCGGGTGGGCAATGCTTGTGACCGGTACTGAGAAGGAGAAAGGCTCCTTTTCCACCACGGTTCCTGAAAAAGCCTAAAACATAGAAAATTCACATAACTCACGTACAAAATAACACACCTGGTTAATGGTAACGGTACCCCTTATTCTGAAAAGGTGCAGCCAGTTATAGAGAGAAACAAAGAATTCTATAAAATAGGGAAATATGCAATATTAATGGATCCAGTGATGTAATATGGAGGCTGTTTAATACAGGGAGACCCCAAATAATAAAGGTAATTGACAGTTAATCGGCCTTCAAACTGGCCTTCGTTACTAAAGTTACCATATCTGCAACCTTTTCAGAATTTCCAGATCCAGTAACAGAGTAACATGCCGTCCCATGAGAGCGCACACTTCATCTCTGAGAGAGACTCTCACCTCCAAGGGTCCAAACACAGGAGAAAGCTTCTTCTGCCCTCGGTCGTCGCGGTCCTGGGTGCTGTCGCCATGGTCACTGAACGGGCTTTCATCGAAGCTACAGTTCCTTTGGTAGGACCTCCGTTCCTCGAACTCCGGTGCGCTGCTCTCGCTGGTATCGCTACATACGCTGTTTTCTCGGCTCCGAGACTTCATGATGGATTTTCGGGGTACGTACTCCCCGTTTACAAGATCAACAAACGCCCTGTAAACGAAACACAATCCCTGCTTTACCCTGTGTATGGGGTCTCTGCGGGAATCAGCAACTTTGCACATTATATTTTGAGAAAGCCCAGGCATTCTAATGCTAACGATACATTCAGCGGCGCCGGGTCCCAGCCTACATCTCCTAATACATCTCCTAATACATCTCCTAATACATCTCCTAATACATCTCCTAATACATCTCCTAATACATCTCTACCTCACTACCCACCTGTATATATCTGCTGGTGTCTTGATGACCGGTAGTTCTGGGGCAGCGTGGCCGTTTCCAGAGCTGTTTTTCCGTTTCCGTTTGGCCTCCTCCTTCTTTTCACTGTATTTCAAAGTTGTATTTTTTCCAGTGTTTATTCTGACCTGAAAAAGGTAAATTATTAAAAAAAAGTAAACGTTTGTCCGCTGACTTCAAAGATTAAAGAAGGAGTGGGGTTCATCTTGAACGCAGTAGCATTAAATGATGGCACCGAGTCCTTTACGGGTACGTTTTCTACCTCTGACACTTGCTAAACACGGGGTATCAGATAGCTACCATAATGCATTGTGTGGCTCACCTGCATTCAATCAGGGGTATAGCCTTACTTGAAGAGATACACATAACAAACAGAACGCACCCTTTTTGGTTCCACGGTGTGTTGGAAGTGTATGGTGGCCACCGCGTTTTTACTGCTCCCAGGGTCGTCGTCGTCGCTGTGGTGGGAAGTCGAGCCGTTGACGTGACGGCTGCTCAGTATGCGTTCTGCTTTTGTAAGTCTGCCCTGAGTATGCAAGCCTTTCAACTCCACATTGAGGTCTGTTTTCTGATTCTCTTTGTCTTCTTCGGAACACAAGTCGCTCTTAACCCTGAATGTCTCCTCCGTCCTGAAATATAATACAGGAGGGAATAGAAAGAAAGAACCATGGCTTACCGAGGTTCTTATCATGTGGTGAGGTTCATGTCCACTTGTGGTAGGTGGTGGACCAGCGTATACTCTGTGTCAAGCACCCCTGTTACTGAGGAGCGACATCTACATCTAAATACAAAAAGTATTTAGCAGGAATAAGTGAATCCATGTATATGGCCAGGTCACTTACTCGTTGAGTTCTCCTTGAAGTTCCTCTTCCTTCTCCAGTTCCTCCAGCCTGGCCCATAACTCTGCATTGTCTAGAACACGTTCTCCTGCATGAAGGTCGGGGTCTAGAGTGTCTCCTATCTTTGGTTTTGAGTGAGGTTTGTGCGCAGTTCTCTGTTTACCTGTGGAACGTTTGCAAAGGACGTGGAATGTTTACTGAAGAAACCCGACAATCGAGGACATCTCTAAAAAGTCATGTTTTTAGTGGATCTAGAACTCTAATTCTTTGTCACCTATACTAGAAACTCCCACCTAAAGCAGTAGGTTCAGCCGAGAGCCCATTGGATCCCATTTCTACCTTGAAACACCCTATTCGGAGACGTGTGAAAGGAGTAAGTCGCTCAGGGCCGGTTAAAGGGCCGAGTCCCTGATCCTTAGCCGGGGAAAGGTATTCGTAGCGGCAGCCCCCATCTTCAGGAGCGCATATCAGCGCCGCCGCTTCCACTGATTATGCAACTCGTTTATTTCTATTGCCCTCCAAAATCTTTATTCTCATTACAAGTATCCAGCGCTGGTAATAAAAGATGCAACAGAGAATCTTTCTCCGGCTTCGCTATGAATTTTAATCCCTCTTAAAACAATTGGCCGTGATAGCGGAGAGCAGGAGATCAATGCAGCAAAACAGACAGCTGACACGCGAGCTGCCGACGCGGGGGGGGGGCGAAACAACTCACGATACAGATATATATATACTCAGATATATATTTAGAATACATGCGTGTAATCATTACTCATTGGCACTCGCCGTGTATGCCGACTCTCCCAGCACACGCCTGACACACACCTGTAGATGGCATGCACCCCCATCACACAGATCAATGCATTTCAAAAGCCGTTTAACGGGAATATTGGCAGCGTGAATGGCATTAAAGGCACATCACACTATCGTCCGGATACACGGAGGTCTGTGACGGTGTTAATAAACCTGCTTAAATAACCGCTCGTACCTTTTGTTACTACCGTCTCTGCTCCAGCTTCTTCTCGAATATCGAAATAATCCCCGTCTTCCTGCAGCGAGTAAAAGGAGGCGTTAGTCGGGTGCTTCGAGAAGCACGGATCACGTGGTGGCCCCTATGTGTCGGGGGCCGCTCGCGCCTCGTCACATCTCCCCATTATCACTTACGCCGCTCATTCTCTGCAGGTCTTTGGTGAATTCCACCCGGGACTCAAAGTTTCTTAACACTTCTTGCAAATCGTCCAGTGCTTTCCTAACATCTAGAAAATAAAAAAGGAAAAAAGATGAGTGCGAGGGGCTGCCCGTAACACCCCTATGACACGCAGGCATGGGGGGGGTTGCACATTACTATTCTACTGGCCTATTACACAGAATCTTATTGAATAACCAATATTTAAGTGATAATGAACGACATTCTAACATATGCAGAGCTCCAGCATTTAAAGGGTAAACTGAACCCCAAATTAAGTACTTTAATGAGCTTGACTGATAGCTCGAGATGAACCTCGTGTAATGGGGAGGGATTCCTCGATCTGTAAATGCACCAAATGGTCATTTCGGTTGCTCTAACAAAAAAGATTGGGGTATTCAAGTGGTCGTTTGTGTCCAAAAAGAGAACAATTATTTTGTGGCAGCGGGTCATGGGAGTTATAATCCAGTAACACGCAGCGCTCCATATGAAATCACCCGAACCATTTAATACACTTTTTGTAGGAGATGGTGTTATGTGGGGGTAAAGGCAGCCCCGACATAATAGGGCCCCTGAAAACTCATACATTAGCCCCCTACCAGGATGACAGACCCCCGAGGTCTTATTAACCACAGCGCGGCGTGAGAAGCAGCAAAAGAGTCGCTTTCCAGAGGCTGCGGATCCAAATTTAAATGTATTCTCGGCTTAATGGATAGAAAACATTTTCTCAGCAATCTGCACCTATTTATGTCCCGCCATGATATTGAAATGCCTTTTTTTTAAATAAAAAATAAAGGTGACTTTAGCAGAGTCTGGGTTGCAAAAAAAAAGCCAAAAAGCTATAAAATTGAGTCTAATAATACACTTCAGGTTTCAAAGAGAACGCTGTAATTTTAGCTCTACACAAACGATGAGAGTCTTGTTACACGTTACACGTTACCTGCCACAATGCCCAGCAAGCAGAAAGGGTCCGGACGGCTGAGGGACCCCCAGCTGCGGGCGGCCAGCGGCACATCTGCCCCTGTCGGCTATAAAGAAGGTGACCACGGAGAAAACGGGATGGATAAAGTGCCGTTTTCACGACAAATGCTGGAACATCCCATTGGTTTTCATGGCTTCATTCCAACTTAACAACCCGAGCTATTCTTCCCTTCTAAAAACAAGTTATAACTGCGTACACGGGGAGCAGATCCACTAAACGGTGCGCTGGCCTCACAGCCTCTGACTGCTAGGGATATAACACCACGGGTCCGGCAGCCTTGTGTTAAGACAGGAGTTTCGTAGCCAAAGATACGGGTCAAGGAATTTACCAAAATGTAAACAGCGGAAGGCAATCCGAAGCCGTCCAAAAACAAACAAAATAATAATAATAAAAAAAAAATGCTTGCAAACCGGATTAGTCTGTACCTTTATTGGACGCACTGCGGAGGTACCTTGTAACTTATTGAAGAATTGCGCCTGCTCCCCAGACGGATCATAACGTTTCACGATTCAAATAAATTCCAATTGTGTATTTTCAGATTTGTGCAAACGCCATACTTTTTGTCCTATAAAGCAAAGCGGATCGCGCCGTAATCTTTTTAGTAAACCCAACGCCGCATTTGTTTGTCCCAAATAATCAGCCACATCCACCGCTTTCCCGGGTCCGAGATTTGATTTCAACTTCACAGGAAACAAAATAATAATAATAATAATAATAAAAGAAATAAATAAAAAACAGCAACTTTGTTTTCCCGAGGGCAGCCGGCGCTTAAAACCCCCTTTCACTGAATTTTACCGAGGGTCACCCCGCAATGTGTGATGCCTGAAATTATATTCATTTTACTCGGGGGTAATTGGGCTTAAAAATTTGGCACGGCCACGTCATCGGATGCCAGGGAATCGGTTTTAGGCGGATACGTTGTAACAGGGGCTCATTTTTATTTTTGGGGTGTTTTATCTCGTTCTGAGGGAGGTGGCGACGGGTTCTCTGCCCCAGACCTGCTTTTATTAACGGACGTATTCTCTCCATGGGCCGGAGCGGATACTTCTACAGCCCCCAACGTGTGTTTATTTTCCTGTCTGGTGCACTAATTCCAGTGCCGCAGCAAAGATCCGCGCTGTCCGGGTATGGCCCCATGGGCTACGGTGACCGCTAAGCAAATTTTGATGAAAGTTGGATATCGTGCCTCTTTACACATGTCACGTTCCCTCCGGTCATCATCCCAAAATACCATAATCTGAATGGAGATTTTTAAAACAGCCAGGTTGGGGTTTTTTTTTGGGGGGGGGGTGAGGGGGGTTAAATGTATGGATTGTAAGAGAAGTGAGAACCGTGAAAAGCACTCTTTGGAAATTAACATATAAAATGTCAATCAGTTAATAATATCTGGCAGAGAAAACGCAGAGTGTAATAACCCCCCCCAAAAAAAAATAAAATAAACCCGCAGACGCGAAGCAAACATGCTTTTTCCTCGCGCCCGTCCTATCCAGACAGACAGCTGTTAACACTTTTTGCAATGAACGGGTTACAAAAGAAGGGGAGGAAAAAAAAAAAAAATAAAAGAGATGGCATTAACAAAATGAAAATTACGGTGTAAACAGTTCATAAAATCTCACAGCCCTGATGTCGCTGTAGATCATTAAATTTCTGCAACAATTAGACCTTTTCTCACGGCAGCAAATTGGACCGGTTGCCATGGCAAATCGGAGCCCTTAAGTCATATATCTTTGATTGCAGAAAGGTCAGACTAAGACAGCCTAATAACTCAAGAAGCTGTTTGACAGATTTCATCGGCGCATGGTCACATAACAGCATAAAACTATGTCGGCAGTTGTTAAAAGCAGAGGGTCAGGGAAAAGGTTAAGGTTACGGAATGTTTTTGCTTCAGTAAACTCAGTCGGATAATGTGTCTAACCAGCTTTAGATCTAAAGAACATTATTTTAGGTAGGAGGTCAAATCAATAACTTTTTTTTTTTCCGCGGCAAGTGGAAAATATTAAATATGGAAGCGTGGGGGGGGGGGGTTTGTAGGTATGAGGTTTTTTTTTTTATTATTATTATTATTCCCCCCCCCCCCCCCAGAAATCAGGGCTGCTTTATAAAATCCCGGGGAACGGAACTGAAATGTTATCAGTGGAATCCTTGAGTTGACAATGTCTTTAAAATTCATTGCTCATGGATAGTGGCTCATGAAGGGAGAACGGCACTAAATCATCGGCGTGGAGATTTCTCTGTAGTTAAACGAAAAGGTTACATGCTATATTCAATGCACTACCTGAACAATCATACTAATACGGGGCCATAAATAAGCAGGAGGCATCTCATCTGACCCCCCCCCCATGTCTCGCCTGGTCTCCAAAATGCATCCCTTGGAACATATTAACATTAACATATTGCCCTTGATTGACAGAACCCATTATAAACACCATGTCGAACCTTTTCTCCCCATCCGGACCCCAGCTCTTGCCCTGTCTATGCCTTCAGTTCTGCCCCCCCCCGTCTTCTCTACTCGCTGCCCCTCGCCTTATCTACGCCCCATTCATTTCGCCCAAACCTACGTAGGGTACAAAGTGGTGCACACAACCCCCCCCCCCTTTCCTCCTGGTGATATTGGGCAATCCAAATGGACCCAATGGCCCTCATCTGCCGCCGATTCCAAATATTATGTTTCTACGGCTTCTGCCCGGCGCTATATGCCCCCAGAGGACCTCTCTCTCCACGGCATCCATGCAGTCTCCAGGGCAGACGGATGCCACCGACCGGACAACTCATGGACATTTTAAACAATTTATTTAGCCCGTAAGATACCTTTTACACCAAGCGCACAATAATAATTTGCTGTTAGTTATCAAGGTTCATAAACAATTAAATAAATAAATAAAAAGACTATTTAAAATAATCCCACAGCCGGAGACGGCAACCTCGTGACATTTATTAGATAAGCAACAAAAAAAATGAAGAAGAGAAGCTGTTCTTTGCAGCACTGACAAAAAAAATCTATAAAATTAGAAGCAATAGCAATTTACATACTTAAAGCCAACCCCCCCTCCCCCACAGAAATCTTTAGGAGAAAAATATATCAATACCCAAACCGCGGTGTTATTAACAGAAATGTGCAATGATTGAAAGCTCAAAGGTAATTAAATATGCAAATCTATCGGCCACATGGTGCAGCTGACAGCTGCCTAGTACCTTGTCTGCTTCCCAACCCCGACCCCGCCAGCAATCACTGCCCCGTCTCGCAGGGAAGGGGTTAAAAGACGCATCCGCTGAATGATTTATAATGAGCTTTATATAAAGCGATACCTACAGCCTAGTGGTTGGGATCCACCTTGTACTTAATTAGCTAAAGCGAGGCCGGATTGCCTCTACCCCGACGCTCCATAATGTAAACAATCCGGCTCGAAAACCTTTAAGAGTCATCTGTGAATCTCAAGATCAAACCGCAAGTGCCTGGCGCAGCTGGGAATTCTTAAAAGCTTCAAGTGTGGATATTACAGTTCGGAGGGTTTGAGCCTAACATCTAAACACAGATCCTCGCGACGCGCCGTCAACGCCTTCAATTGCCTCTCGTTTCCGTCCAAAGCAAGCTCGGAGGCTTCTCGACGGCCGGCAGCGGGAACCCAAACGTGCCGTCGACGGAAGACGGGCCAAACTTTCTCCAATGTCTTTACAGATTCTGGTAAAACCGAAAACACGTTAACCCCCCACCATAAGTGACAACGAAGCCTTCTTCTATAACCTTTACTGGTTACCATGAACCCACAATGGAACCTGCCCGTTCCTTTAATGTCCCGATATCATGCCCAACAAACAACAAAGTAGCAAACGTTCCATAAGTACGAGTCTACACCTTTAAGAAAAGACCCACTCCCCGGACCAACCACCGCGTATTTATTGTAAATCCTAAATAAAAACAACCAAAAAAAAAAAGTTATTAAACCATGAACATGTTATTTCTTTATTCCTTTGGCAATAAAAATCTAATTAAAATCGGAGCACAAAGTACTCCGTGGCCCCTTATTGCTTTGTAATATCACAGGTTTATTTGGAAACCACCTAAAATATCTTCGCCAGTCAGTGAAAACATCACAGAGGTTCTTTCTGGTTCCGACAAAGGGGTTCTTTCTGGTTCCAGCTTGCTTTATAACTTCAGGAGGAGCACGGCTCATTAGAGTACCTGTCAAATTTTTATTAAATTGTCCTACATATACAAAAAAATTTGTTTAAAAAAAACGAGTATTTCTTATTGTGTTTTCTTGTTTAAAACATGAATGTTTTATCAGAGATCTGGGAGATGGCGCACCTACTGCCACATGCTCTGGAAACTTGGTCTGATACCGGATGCTGAAGCATATTGGGATCATCTGCTGTACAGACACAATATTGGAGCCCACGAGGGTTTTTGGCAGGGCAAGAAAGAAACGTCGGCAGCAGAAACTTCCTGGCGAATTCTTTCAAGATGATCACAGAAAACGTGTGTGACGTAACGGACGTGGACTTATTAAGAACCCTGATGGAGTCGAGCATCGTTCTAAACATTCCATTCATCTCTGGATACCTCTACCCATTTAAAGTCATACTCAATGGTCCACAGACGAGAACGCAATGGGTCAGGGCCGTATAGAAATTCAAATGAAGGCAATGCGGAAAAGCCCTGTCAAGACATCTATGAGCTGGGGCCTCCGCCCATGAGCTGGGGCCTCCGCCCATGAGCTGGGGCCTCCGCCATTGAGCTGGGGCCTCCGCCATTGAGCTGGGGCCTCCGCCATTGAGCGCCATTGAGCTGGGGCCTCCGCCATTGAGCTGGGGCTCCGCCATTGAGCTGGGGCCTCCGCCATTGAGCTGGGGGCATTGAGCTGGGGCCTGCGCCATTGAGCTGGGGCTGCGCCATTGAGCTGGGGCCTGCGCCATTGAGCTGGGGCCTGCGCCATTGAGCTGGGGCCTCCGCCATTGAGCTGGGGGCCTCCGCCATTGAGCTGGGGCCTCCGCCATTGAGCTGGGGCCTCCACCCATGAGCTGGGGCCTCCACCCATGAGCTGGGGCCTCCACCCATGAGCTGGGGCCTCCACCCATGAGCTGGCGAAGATGATGCTACCCAGGTCAATGTGAGATTTCAAACCCATCCTAGAAAGTTTGAGACTCTTGTCATTAAAAGACTCTGAATCAAGTTCTTTGAGCATAAAAGCTGAAGGTTCTAGACTCCCGAGCAACTTCTTTGAACATAAAAGACGTTGTCCCCTGTTTCCACTTGATACACATGTGAAAATTATATTGTTCTCCCAGCCTCGTGCCAGATTTTATTAGTTTCCAAGAATACATTTGTTCAAGAAATGTTTGCGGATCTTTGGCAAGTAATTTTCTTTTTTTTTTAAATGCAAATGTCCGATAATACAAGAAGAATAAAGATGACCGTTTTTTTTTTTTTACTTTGTGTGCTTAAAAAGCAGAACTTTTTACATTCCGAATGGAACGCAATTTATTATCCCCTATTGTAAGAAGACTGAAATTAAAAGAGAAGAGCGTTTCATATATAAACACTTTAAAATCATCGTGCATTCGGAAACTCCGCCCAGAATTATAAATTACGAACAAGTGATTTCCCTGATTTGGCTCTAATTGTATTTTCGGCCCGGCACATTATCCAACAGGTTTATTAACCTCGCAAAATGTATCTTGGCGTTGATTCCAGTTCGCATCTTATATCAATCAATGGAAGACAGACTTGCAACACTTATTTCAATAATCCTGGTAATTTGCTCTTTCACGAAAGGTTTTTCCCCCTCTCCTGCTCCTCTCCAGATGATTTCTTTTCTTATGCTAAATAGTTTTGAGTATTTTTTGCCAGGATATTTATTCTGTAGCGTTGCCTGTTATTTCTATTTTTGGAGGAGAAATGCAAAGTCTTTAAAGAACTTTTAATAGCCTAATATGTTCAATGCATCTTTATAAAGTTTTGGAAGGCAGTGCAGCAGAATAGAAAGGATGCAATTATGGCCTTTTTTATATCACGAGGCAAAAAAACATGACAGTGCCGTGGATTTAGCAAATGTCTTCCAGACAGACCTGTGAATACCAGGGGGTGTAGTAACAGAGACAAAGCAAGTCGCAGCACAGGCATGAAAAGTTTTTTGTTCACGTGTCTTTTAAGATGCTGGGGTGCTGTGATAACGTAGCAAGAATGAAATCTTCATCGCGCGTCCCGCACAAAACTAACTTCAACCCCTGTGGTTTCTAACTAGTCCAAGGACTCTGCCGGCTCCAGGCGTCATTCCGGAAGCAGATACCTGCCGTTTAGCAAACCAGATCTAGTTGGCCTTGTTGGTTGTACAGTTACATTGTTTCTTCTCTATACAAATAAATATATTATTTGGGTATTAACTGTGAGGCTCTTGGTCAGTAAAGCTTGGTGAACAAGCGATTAGAGTAAATGAGCCATGGATCACCCACCTATCCCCCAACCTGCCCTCCAAATACGCAGGAAAGGCCACTATTACATGGCAGAAGGTCGTATTCTAAAAGAACAATCCTATTCAATATTATGGAGGAATGTGGAGAATATATAACCCAACCCTAAAGTGATCTACTTATTCGGTGGGATAAAGAGAGGTCGGGAACCGGCATCAGAGAAAAGACTCGGAACCCACGCGAAACAGCAGGTCTGCTATCATAACGTGGCGCATTGGCACTGAATCTTTGGGAGGAGAAGAGTTAACGTCTGTACGAAAAAGCTGAGCCTGTCATTCAGAGCAATAACAGCAAGACGGGCAAACAAACAGAAACACGGAACAAAACATGGACTTTTATTAAGGAACTCGCAGGCAAAGCGGACCCAGCTTGTAGTTAATCAGCCCGATTCTGTGAAAATATCAGCGCGGCTTCGTTTCCAGACAGGAATGAAACGAGCCTCGTAATAACAGCCAGAAGAAAGCGACGTCTACGATCTTTACTATATGCGCCACAACGGGCTGCTGTACAGGAACTCTTCAAAAACAAGACCTGGATGTGAGCCCTAAGAGACCATTTGGGTTCTCACCTGAGCATCGGAGCTGTGATGAGACCCCAATAAACACGTATTACAGCTTTTAGACACAGCTTTAGTTACTGGAGACTTCAGCTCTTCCACAGAGGTGTGTATATATATATATATATATATATATATATATATTTATGTGTATGTACATGTATATATATATATATCCTGTGCACGCACGTTCTAGGTCACGCATTACATCAGAATGAGTATCACGTGTTCCCTGTAAAGGACGCACACAAGACTCTTTAAATAACATCCTATTTAAAGGAACTATTGGATGCCAATGAGAGACAAATTGTGTATTCCCCTCTGGGAATCGTATCAAGGCACAGGCAACATTCTGGAGCCTGATTAACATCCTCCTTAATCAAGAGGGAAACGTGGAGGGCCGGGGAATACGGTAGCAGTTATAAAAAGAAAACACTTTTACTCGTAGACCTGCGATCCTCCGGCTTAACTTCCTCGGCAGCAAATCCAGGTGGCAACACTGGGTCCGGCAACCGGGATTATATTTGAATGGGGTTGCTTTACGTGTAGTTTTGCGCATGTACGGATTTACATGCAGTTCTACTTAGGGGGCGGTTGTGTTCCTAGATCATGATCTGGCAGTGGGCAGAAATAAGACAGTGATACATTGTGTTGTATGATCTAGAAGAAGATCGCTGATGAAAGTATAAAGTGGAGTTGTTTCGTACCGCAACCGCATTGCAGATCATTACATGTTTAAAAAAGACCCAGTTAAACCATGCAGGGGGTACAGCTACCTTCAGGGCGGTAAGAACGGACATTGCTACCAGCCCCTTCTGAAGGCTGCTTGTCTATTTAACAAAAAATAAAAAAACTTGTCTTGTTTTGTGACTTTTGTTGCCAAAGGAGCGAATGTGAATACTGACGTTTTCAGAACGTCAGAGGTCTGGGACGGTGACATAAATGCGAATCAAGGCAAAGAGTGATCTTTAGGCAGATATCTGAAACTTATATTCTGTGAAATACATACGTTTTTTCCTGTGGTCGACCAGAGCCGAGGCTTCTTTCGCTGAGCATTTGGCAAACCAGTTGTCGCCGAGTAAAACTGTAACCTCATTTGTCTGGACTAGTCTCCCAGGCATGAAGGCAAGTGGCCCAAACGGTACCTATTGTAAGAATAATAAAATCACTAAACTTGGAATGAAATTCAATCATAAGGAGCCTAAAGGCTAGAAAAACATAGCGATTGGGAGTTGTGGGAACGAAGTCCATTGATACAAATCTTAAGAGAAAGATGAAAGGGCAGATCTGCTTAACGTTCTCCACAAGCGATTGTGTGAAATCCAAAGGTTTTACCCACCATGACCTCGTAAGACAATTTGTCCGGCAGCGTGTGGAGTCGCTTTTGAAGAGCGTCATAGTCGCTTTCCACCTTCTTCCTGAAAAGAGAAAGTTCCTCGGGTCACAGGGGTTTCTGACACAAGAAGCCAAAGCAAAAGTCTACAGCGGCCAGAAGCCACCATGAGCAGCTGGACCAGGAAGCTCAGGGTCCTCCACGTCACGGCTGCTTCCCTCCTCCTGGAACCCACATCGACGGCATCTTTCACAACGTACGACTTAATTCTGTTTTCATATCCGAATGTCAGTTGGCACAACATAGCCGACTTTTAATATTTAAAAAGGTTTGGATAGCGGAAAGGTAGTGGCTACGGGTTTGCTAAGATGTTCAATCAGCAAATAAAGCCGACTAGTGGTCTACTTTAACGGGTCTTATGTATCAACGTTGGCCAAAAGCCTATAGGCCGTCGCCTGTGATTTAATCGGTGACCGGGAGAAAATGAAGACGCTGCCACAAAGTAACAATGTCCTGCATTGCGTTTATCACACGGTATTTTAAATAACTGTATCTATGTCCGCTATATTCCTCCAGTGACTGCATCTAAAAATCCGGTATATAAACCAAGCATCAGTGGGCTGATGGAAGGATGATCTCTAAACGTAAGACACCGCCGTGCTTCATTATCCAGGAGAATAAAATATTGAGCTATAAACCATGCGGAAATAAACTGGATGGGGGGGGGCACACAAAAAGGTTACTTTATCAGGATTTTACACTTACCAGTGCTGGATCTTTTCTTGGCAGCCGCTGACCACCTGTCATTAAAACAGATAACCGAGTGTGAAAAGAATAAAATGAAAAATATATATATATATATATATATATATATACACACCGCGAATATCAATGTATCAAGAAAACCCGAAGCTTACAGATTCCGCGGCGCAGGCTTAAACATTTTTATTTGTCAGAGCAGAGAGCGGCGAGCGTTAGTTCTGAAGCAAAACGCTTTATCACATCCTTCTAATGCAAGCAGATAACGGCGGAAAACAATGTAATTTCTCCCCGTTTGCCATTCCTGCACACTATCTTGCTTCGGCTGATATTGGCGATATGACACGGGAAGACATTTGCTCTGCATTTCCCTTTTTTTTTTTCCATAAACTGAATTTAACAAAAAAACAAAAAAACGTCAATTTTGATAAGAAAGGATCATGTTAGAGCTATGAGAGGAAGAAGACGGCACGTCGCTGGTTTATTACAATGTGCAGCGAAGGCAGCCGATGGCTTTTTCATTCGGGAGGTAAATAACAGCAACAAAAGTGACATAATAAAAAGGTTAATTCCGTTATTAAAAGCAAAAAAAGGGAAATGGGGCGTTTATTAACAATATCACAACTATTATCATGATTTACGCCGCAATTACGTCTTTATAAAGGGAGCTGCCTATAAACCTCGTCCAATGAGAGCACAGATACCGCTCGCTGTCCAATGAAACGATCGCAATACGCCAGATTCCCCTTCTTTTTGGTGAATTGTAACTCGTTTCGAGCAGCGGGGTTTTCTCTTTGCACATCTCCGGGGCACAGAAAGTACTTTTATTTCAAATGTTTAAGGAACTATATAGGTAAATGGGGGGTAAATGTGGGTGGAATATTTAGATACCTATACAATAGCCATTAACCCTGGAGGTGCTGTGTGTAATAGAAAACACGGACATCCTTTGTCTGAAGGTTATTATTATTTTACTATATTTTATATATTTCCAAAGATGGACGTCATTTCCCATCGCTCAGCATAGATAGCACGAAAGGGGAGAGACAGCGATAGGGAGAAAGAGGGGAGAGAGAGAGAGCGATAAGGAGAAAGGCGAGAGAGAGCGATAAGGAGAAAGGCGAGAGAGAGCGATAGGGAGAAAGGGGAGCGAGAGCGATAGGGAGAAAGGGGAGCGGAGCGATAGGGAGAAAGGGGAGCGAGAGCGATAGGGAGAAAGGGGAGTGAGAGCGATAGGGAGAAAGGGGAGCGAGAGCGATAGGGAGAAAGGGGAGCGAGAGCGATAGGGAGAAAGCTACATCTTCTGATAATTTGCATATGGGTCTGCATAGTTATTTTACAATAATCTATATTATCCCAGACATACTGTATATACTTTACAGAAAAATACTGAATAATCCCAATGCCGGTCCTCTCGTAGAAAATACGTCCACTGGCTGGGTTGCACAAAAAAAAAAAAGATCCGTATGTAAGCATACCATGTGGTGAGACAAAAAATCATCAATCAGGGTTGCTCTTTGACGGTGCCATTTTGCTCCAGCAGAAAATGATGCTCTGGTGCCCATTTCACGTCAGCGACAATAGATTTATGCCAGCCGGGTGTAACATCTGCCAGCACATTTGATTTTTGCTTTCAAAAAAGGTACACAAAGCTTCCACCACTAAACAAACAGCCCCTCGGATCCTACGGGCATGAAGGATGATTCTAAAGACCGCAAGAAGTCTACAGCGTGTAAGCCTCTCTTAGAAGACATGTCCAGCCCCGGAATACATCGCACTCCACGCCGACCAGGACATATTGCAATCATACCTTAGAATAAAAAGGCCGAGACGCGCACCTGCGCGGCAGATACTTGGTTCATCCATCACATTACCGGCCCTCCGGAGATCAATGCATTCTGTCACTTATTGATAACAGAGCCGTTGATTCTAATACATTCATTGCGCTAAATGTAATGGAAAATCTTAAAGGACAAGCTCTCTATAGGGGTACGGTGCATTCTCAGCATTGTCTTACAGCGATAACAAATAATTCCTTTTTACAAGGTTTTTTCCCCAGAATATATATATATTATTTTTTTTTTTTAACCTCCCCGTAGGAATTAGCTTCTGCATTTTTCTCACGTAGTTAATATAAGTAACAGTCTATATCCATAACTGATGTCTACAGTAAAGTTGAGGAAAATGAGCTGTAATAAATATTTATGAAAGCTGGCACACGGAAATATCTGAAAACATTACAGGAGATTGATTTTAAGATTTTTTTTTTTTTAAATGACGCGTGCGGGATGTGAGAACGCAAACCCGCACAGCGTAAGGCTTGTAAATTGGAAAAGTAAAGAAAAACATGTGAGCGGGACAGGCGCGGGGTGTTATGAACAATAAAAACATATAATAATATAATAATAAATGTATAATTATAAAATATTTTTATATATAAAACTGTTTAAATGTCCTGTGCCTGCCCATGCGCGAAGCAATACAGAAGTCTTGGAAGATACAGAAGCGGCACATTCATTAACCTCAACACGATAATCCTTTCATGGCTGCATATTAACTAGTTACATATTCATAATCACTTACATTATTTAAAGGGCCGTCTATGAGATTTGCTAGACTATATCCATTAACTACAGTGATAAAGGTTACAGAAGATATTTTACTTAATGTTTCCAAGAAGCTACTTTAATTAGCTAATATGCAAATGAGGCATATTTTTTTGACAGATAGGGCCAATGCCAGCGGTTCACACGTTCTTTCTATAAGCCATTCGCGTCCAAATAAAACACGGAGCCTTCAACTCATAACATAGGGCAGTCGATAATGTTACAATAGGATTTTTATTAACCAATACTGTAGTGTTTCGCACCGATTACGACAGCCAGAGAGAGAGGCAGCGCTAGATGGAAAGGGTGGAAAGGTGAAAGATCACCCGTATGGGATTCTGATCCTGTCACTGTATAAAGGTATTGCCCCCCCCCCCCAGCCCGTTCTGGTCCTGTACCTGCGTCACCCCAGCAGATCACAGCCTCATGCATTCTAACAAATGGCCACCAGGTGGAAACAGTCAGCAAGTGACTCGCAAGTGTTTAGTAAATAGGCAACTGCTGGTACGGCCGGCGATAAAGCGGCCAGCTCCTTCTATCCTACATTAAGAGTGTAGAGCAGCAGACGAGCGCCTTGGCTACCTGCAACGGCGGCCTCTGGTTACCCGCGTAAAGCAGGTTTAAATAATCAGATGATATGTGCTCACCGCTATAATATATATATATATATATATATATATATGATCAAGGTTGTGAGCCGGGCTCCGTCCACTTAATGTATCGGTTTGTCTTAGTCTGTCAATTCTAGTCTTGTCAGACCCCTTGAATATATGTTTTGTAAATTTTTGGCGCTATATAAATTAAATATAATAATTAGAAACTTTGTACCTTGTAGTCAAGACACAATGTAGCTGAATGCAATAAACCAACAGGAGATACACCGTAACATTGTTACCCCCTGTATCAGGATAGGACCAGCAGGCTTCCTACCGCGAGGAGAAATGAAAGCCGAACGTGGGGGGAACTCCATGTATTAATACACTTTTTTCTCTTGACCAGTTACAAACACCTTCCTGGCTCCCATTTACTTTATAATATGTTTATTTGGCAGATTTTGGGGCTTCTGATTCCGTGTTTTCATTTGCATTGGAAATAAAATGAGTCCTCGTAATGATGCATTAACGTTTCTCAAGCAATGTCTAAATCTAATCTGTAAATTAATTTTATCTCCTGGATGATACGCTGATGGTGAAAGAGCTGGAATGGAATAATTAAAATGTCTCTTCAACTTGTGCCTCTGGAAATAAAATTAAGCACTCTTTGTTTTCACCTAAGAAAAAATAAATACATACATATTATTCCCCAGGAGGGAAAGAGATATTGACAAATTATTCTGGTCAGGAGCGAGGAGACGTGTTGGGGGATAGAGAGATTATTAATGTGCAATATTCTAATTATAATAATTAGAACAAAACTGATGGGAGAGGAAGGATGCTGTCTGAAGCGCTTGTAGAATGGACACACGGACATGCGCACAGTTTAATCACTCCAGAACCCACATGTAGTTCCCACTGACTCCCAGTCCATAGACTTGTGCATAGCGATTCGCATGAATTGCAAAGTTACCAAACGTTAGTAAATTAGAGGGTTCGTACAAAGCCCTGAGGATTGGGGACAGGACGTTGCCGCAAGTGCCGCCATATTGCCCTCAGGTCACCTTAGTGAAAAATGATGGCACTTTCAGTGACATTCTCTCCCCAGAGTGGAGGATCGGGCAGAGGACGTCGCCACAAGCGCTGGCACTTTGGCAGAAGTTCCTGCCAGTTATGTCCGCGGAGATGTGAATGAAGAGAGAAGATAAGAAAGATGCATAAGAGAGAGAGAGCAAACATGTTTTTGCCATTCTCCTCACGCTCCGTCCCTGCGCTCCGCTGCGTCATGTGACGCTCGCCCTCTGTGTTGGGTGCAGGCAGCTCTCCCAACTGTCCAGGAATTCAAGAATGCAAAATGGCGTCATGGAACTTTCTGCAGCTGGTGTAGCAGAAATAGTAGACTAGAACTATGCAGACCCGCTCCCATGTCTACTAAATGAGTCGGTGCAGACCAGGAATTCACAAAACGGCAGATAACAAGGTCAGATTTAAACACCCCCCCCGTACATTGCAAGAGGCAAACTGTTTACGCCTGTATCGTTCAAAGGTTAGCTTCCTGAACACTTCTCTATCTCCAATAATGGGGTATAAGATCTCACCGACAGTACTACTACTTTTCACTCTCCTCCCAGCAGTATCGTTAATGAATATCTTCTTATGTTTATTATGTTTATTATGTTCATCAGCAAGCCACTGAAACCCTTAACCCCAAAGAGGCAGCTACAATGCCCAAAGATACCTTGAGTCATACAATCGGACTGATGTCCCTTTAAATGAATCAAGGCAAAGGGTGGATATTAGTGACCCACGAGGGCTGTGGATACATTTTATTTTACTTCTGTGTGAAAATAACGGCGCTATTGTGCAAACAGTTAAAAAAGGAAGTCTCCGTGGATTCAGGACCAGTTCCCCCTCTCTGTGTTTGGAGGTTTAGCTGCTGAGACGCTCGCAGGCCTAAGGAGGCTTAAGGATCGTCTGCAGCAGAGGAACTTAACGGCTTTGCCGCTGCTGGGTCAGGGCCGCTGTGATTAGGAATATTTATAAAACATCACATGGAGGTCCAGAAAACAGACATTATGTGCCGAGAAACATCATTTCTGACTTTGTATCGGTCGGTTCGTTAGACGCTGGGGGGGAGGTACACGCCTGTAATGAGGTCATGAGACATGAATCCTCACACGTAATTTCGCTAAGAGAGCCGCAGCCTTATTGGTGGGACTGTGTAATCTCTTACTCGTGTATTCACGCCCAGCTGTTAAGATGCCCCGACGGCCTTCTCCAGACCCAAAACTCAAACAACCAATCAGGCATTTGCTAAACGTCAATTGAGCTGCATTGGGCAATGATGAGTTTCAAATTCTGAGTTTTCCGTGACGTTGTGTGAAGTCGGATGGCTGGCTGGGTAGATCGGTCACTCTGCTGAGTGTTACCACCGCTGGGGCAACGAATAGTGAACGTGAAATGAGAGTTGTTAGCCGACGTGACAGCACCTATATATAGATAGGTGCAAGTATATATATATATATATATACACATACACACACACAAACATACAGGGGTAATAACACTATATATAGATGCTGGCACCCTGACATGCAGAACAGGGGTGATTACACTATATATATAGTATATGTTATTGCCCTGTTCTGCATGTCAGGGGTCGCACTATATAATATTATATATATATATATATATATAGTGTTATCACCCCCATTCTGCATGTCAGGATGCCAGCACCCATATATATAGTGTTATTACCCCTTGTTGTGCATGTCAGGGTGCCAGCACCTCCATGCATACTGTTATTACCCCTGTCCTGATTGTCAGGGTGCCAGCACCTCCATGCATGCTGTTATTGCCCCTGTTCTGTTTGTCAGGGTGCCAGCACCTCCATGCATGCTGTTATTACCCCTGTCCTGTTTGTCAGGGTGCCAGCACCTCCACGCATACTGTTATTACCCCTGTTCTGCCCTTCTCCTTACCCTTCCTTGCTCTTCCTGCAGTCTGGACACTTCCTTATGGCTCAGCTGCTTCTTGTCCCCCGTCTTGTCCTCCATGCTGCCGGCTGCCCCGAGCCGTGTGCCCGCTGTCCCAGCTCCTTGGACCCCTCACTTCGGTCTCCACACTTGCCAGTTACGCACAGACGGGGAGTGACGTCACATTCTCGCGATCTGATTCTGCACTGTGAGAGTCTCACGTGGAAGAACAGCACGTGCCTACTGTAAGAAGGGGCGGGGATTCTAAACATAGCAACCGCTGCATAGCAACCGTCACACCCCTCTCTGCCCAGCGACTTCCTCATCCAGCTGCCTAGCAACCACAGCATCCAGCTGCAGGGGCATCACGGCGTAGTGCAGACAGCCATGATACCACAGCCAGGGGTTCTTGGGCACTTGCCCCAGGGTGGGGTTTATTTAAATGCCAGTCATGAGCCATATTTCTCTCTCTCCCTCTATAGTGCAGCAAACTCTTAATTGTGGGGCAGTCGTAAAGGAAACCAATAATATTTTTCCATTGGTTGCTCAGAATGATATGTTTTTATTAGATTGCCTGTAACCTTAAATTCTTTTTAATGACTAGTGTGAAAAAAGTTATTACAATATATTTGCGTATTATTATGATTTTGTTTTTAAAACACCAAAATATTGCATCACCTGAGTACTAAATTAACTGACCTCTTTATGTCAGGAAAGTAAGTTTTAAATAAAGTTTTTGCCATTTGAATGCACAGCTGCTGGGTGGGTTTCTGATGAAGAAATAGGGGCCAGCTGTCTCGGTCACCTGGGATACCCCTCCGGTAATGATACGGTCCCCTCTGTTTACGTATACATTATCATATATGACAATTTAGAGAATACAAGCCTCTATTAATGGGGTAATCACAACACCCGACTGCCCCATCAATCTTTAACGGCCTGACCCTAAATCTCGTGCCCCGGGGTATCAGGAGAGCGCTGTTACCGAGGGGTACGGAGGGAATACATTTCAGGTTTACTATAAACTGTCGTCACGGAATGTCATATAAATTGGTATTCTTATGGCGTATCGTAAGCGTGCGCAACCACGATAGAATATTAATCAGCGCTAATAATAATGAATAAAATGCAAAACAGATAATGTTGGATTCGCCCAGGTTACTTATCCTGAAATCCATGAAGTCAAGATAAGAAAGTACTAAAGGAAAAGTCAGATCGTATTACAGATAGCGGCCATGAATGCAATTTACATTTATTTCCTTAAGGAGAGATCACAAAACGCTTTCTTTTGAACTACAGAAGAGACTTTTTGCATCGTATATGCCAGGGAAAAACAAGCTGTCCCTCCGGACCCCGGTCTAGAGACAAGTGGTCACTCTAGGACCCCAGTCTAGAGACAAATGGTGACCCTAGGACTCCAGTCTAGAGTCAAGCTGTTATTCCAGGACTCTGATCTGGAGACAAGCAAGAACTCTGTATAAACTATAACTTCCATGGTGCTCTTCTTTAGAACAAGGGTATATCGAGGACAAAAGAGTCTTTCTACACAGTGATGGGTAGTCTTCCACAACACAAATTCAGACGTATTGCCTTCAGCCCCATCCCTCCTCAGCCTCTCAGTATCACCAGCTGGTATTTTGCATGAACATTACCTCCCGCACTCTACATTACCTCCCGCACTCTA
>VKOC01000958.1:0-27738 GCA_009364415.1 Spea multiplicata | reverse complement strand
CTGCAATAATACAACAACCGGTCTTAATATTATCTACCTGATCTAATATTTTATTCAAAAGATGTACCGGAGAGATATTTGGTAAATATACGTTCACTAATGTAAACCACTCTTCATTTAGTTTGCATACTACGATTAAGAATCTGCCTTCCGGATCATGAAATTCGAACTTAACTTCAATTTGGAGTGCTGCAGAGAACACTATTGCGACTCCTTTTTTTTTTTTTACTTCGTTTGAGGCATGAATCATAATCGGATATTTCTTTCCTCCCCATTTAATTTTATCTATTCGTCTCCAATGGGTCTCCTGTAAAAAGCCTACATCTATATACTCTTTACATAAAAAGTTATATACTATAGAGCGTTTATATGGCGAATTTAAACCCTGGGCGTTGACTGAACACACCTTGATCATTCAAAGATTCTTGGGATCCCCTGTCTCAAATTCCCTATGCAGCCAAACATAGACCAATTAACAACATAAAAAAAACAAAATGATAATAAAAAGAACATAACACACACATAAATCCCCTTCAATCTCATTCTTATCACAAAGTCTAAGAGCTGGGGTATATAAGCATACAGATATTTTCTTAGCCTTCTGATAAATAAGGCCAAAGAAAAACATAAAACGATACACATATCTCCAGAGGCAATAGGCACACGGCCTATGTCCCCTCGAGTGAGAAATCTCCTAAAGGACATATCTCCTATGTCTAATTTAAGACATACGGTAGAGTAAACGATACTCGCAGACTATTTAGTCTATTATTTGAAAACAGAAAGGCTTTCCTTAATATCAAGTTATTTCAAAAGACAGATTTTTTCTTCTTTCTTTCTTTTTCCCTCTCTTCCTTCCTGCTCCCTCTCCCTTTCCTCAAAGTGTTTATGATATCATTATACGTGCTATCATTTTAACAAATGACAAAGAGTGGGGGGAAAAAAAACAAAAAAAAAACCATAAATTAACTTTAGAGATTAGGTATACAATTTATTGTCAATCTGAGTCAGTACTAATAGATTACTTAGAGCTATTTCATTTCCATAAGGATTTAGTTTCAAATTCTACTATGGGACAAGGTAGTTACTCTCAACTAAAAGATAGGGTGGAAAATGATATAGACATACTTTAATTACTATCCTCTTAAGTGAATAAAGTGCAATGAATTTCTTTGTGCATATACTGGGTTAGTTGTTGCGGGAATAAAGAGTTTGAGATCGGCATAGGGTTGATTATTTGGGAATTAGCTTACCGCCCAATTGGTTTATAGACTAGAAGTTAAGCTGTCAAATGCGAACCTATTCACACTATATTAAATTCATTGTGAAAAAGAGTAAAGAAGAGAAAAAAAAAAAATTAATAATCAATAATAATTGTTATCATCATCTGTTATATGATGAGGTGCTAAAATGTTATTATACAAAAAGTTAAATTCTTATATTAAAATAGTATTATATATTAGTAATTGCTCCAAATTTTATCTTATAGACTAGTCTAAAGTGCGTGTGATATGGGCAAGCCTATAGCTATTTCCGGTTTTACTATATCATTTTAATTATTTGATAACCTCTTAATAGAATACAATTATTTTCTTTGTGCCTACAAGTATAGTCTCGTTGTTTCCATTTTCCCTTTTTCCTTCTCCATCCCCCCTTACTATGTATATGGGTTGATTATAACTACAATCTCCGTAAGCATCTCGTTATGAGTTCAGTTATCTTTCTAAGAGTAGCTATAATTTCAATATTAATTATCTCTTACTACCCAGAATAGTACTGAGTGGTTTACTCAGATTGAACAATAATTTTTATTTTTTAGAGATCCGCTTAGAGATACACACAGGGAAAAAAAAAAAAAAAAAAAAACAACCATGGATTAGCTTTAAAAATTAATATTCATTTCATTATCAGACCAGATCAGTACTAGTTAATTACCTACAGCTATTTCACTTCCAATTTTACCATAAGGATTTAATTTCAAATTCTACAATGAAGCAAGATATAGTTGCTCTCAACTAAAAAATATAGTGCAGAATGATATGAGCAGACTTTAAATACTATCCTCTCAAGTGAGTAAAGTGCAGAAGATTATTTGTGCATAAGAATAAGGAGTTTAGTCCATAATTATATTTTAGTGATTGTTCCCAATTTTATAATATAAAAGTAAAGTGCCAAGTGATATAAGCAATCCTATATCTATTTAGTTTCAGGTTTTACTGTGGAGCATAGTTTCTTTGCTAACCTCTTAATAAAGTGCAGTAATTTTAGATTTTCATTATTTCTATTTTCTCTCTTCCCTTCTCCTCCCCCTGTTACTACAGTGCCGAGTGATTTACTCAAATTGGATACTGATTTCATTATTTTAGAAATCCACCTGAGAATCCCACACAAAAAAAAAAAAAAAAAAAAAAAAAAAAACCTTGAAAATTATTTAAGACTTATCAAGCTTTAAGGTTTAGAGATTTACACCATTCCTCCAATTTTGGAGGCAAGTCGAAAATTCTCATCTGGCCCTCCCACCAAACTCTCACACTGGAATTATTAGTCCAATTGTATTTGATATTATTTTGCCGTAAGTCCTGCAATGATGATGCAAATCCTCGTCTCCAGCTTCTCGTTTGATAGGACAAATCTTGAAAGATTAAGATATTGTGATATGGGTCTTCCTTCAAATTACTGAGTTTCTTAGCTCTCAGTATTTGTTCTTTATAAGCTACAGAAGAAAAAGCGACAATAACATCTCGTGGAGTCTTATCTGGTAATCCAATTGGTCGTCTCAATCTATGGAATCTTTCCATTATTAAATCAGGATTTTCTATAGCCACTCCCAGTATTCTGTAGAAGCCCAACAAAAAAGCTTTAAGTTGTTCTTGAGATACCGTCTCTGGAATATTGCGAAAACGCAAGTTTGTTCTTCTTGCTCTGTCCTCCAGCTCTCTGATTTTTTGGTCAATTATATCCACTCTTTGAGAAACGTTAGTGATAGATTCCTTTAGAGCTGAACAATTTATGTCGAGGTTGGATAATTTACATTCCATAATTGAAATCTTATTAGACAGCTCACTTAACTCTTGCTTAATTTCTATTGAACCTTTAGATATTTCCTTTTTTATTTCGTCAAAGTGAGCGACCATAAAGTCCTGAGACACAGATGAAGAAGGACTTAAGCTATTACGTTGCTGAAAATCCTGAGATTCATCCCACTGTGCTGTTACTGATAAATTTGGATTTTTTTCCTTACTTCTTTCTTGTGAAGGAGAGAAAAATTCTGCTACAGATCCAGGTTGTTTATCTTTCCTTTCTTTTTTGTCTCTCTTGGGTTGTTCCTTAACAGTGGTCCTTTTAGTAGCCATATTTTATGTCTAAAGCACACACATAAAAAAAAAACAAACAAAAAAAAAAACAAAGGAAGTCTCTTTTCGTTATTTTAAATTCTCTTTTCCTTATTTATTAATAATGCGGCCTCCTGCCGACGATGATACATTAGTTCGGCCGTTTGCTGCCGGAATAGATAATAATGATCAAGTCAAAAGGCCGCCTGGCTTCAGTGATACCATCAATATTGCGGCGGCCTGCCTCCAGTAGTTGCGTGGCCGCCTGCCAGCGATGTTAACGCGGTCGCCTACCGCCTATAGTATCGCGGCCACCTGCCGCCAATATTATTGATAATGCGGTCACCTACCGCAAATATTGAAGACCACCTGCCCCCGATATTAATGTGGGGCGCCTACCGCCGGTGTTGATGCGGCCGCCTACTACCAATATTGATGCGGCCGTCTGTCGCCAGTATTAATGCGGCCGTCTGCCGCCAATGTTACTGCGGCCGCCTGCCGCCCAATATGTCCTGCCGCCGGTGCTGAAGCGGCCGCCTGCCCTGAAGCTGAAGCGGCCGGCCTGTCGCCGAAGCTGATGATGCGGGCCGTCTACCACCCGAAGTTGAAGTGGGCGCCTGCCGCCTAACCACCAATAGCTGAAGACGGCGCCTACCCGCGATGCTGGGGCGGCCGCCGATGCTAAAACGGCCGCCTAATGCCGGTATTAATGCGGCGAATAGTCGCCCGCTCACCCGCCTCCTCCTGCCCTGCCTTCCTCCTGCCTTGCTGCGAGTACGCTACTCCACCACCTCCGACGTGCGTGCGTGCTCACGTCATCACGTCCCGATTTCACTAATTTACCGTTTCCCAGTTCACGGGATTTAGTTTCTCTGGAAGATGTGCTTCTTCAGGATTAGAGAAAGCCAACAATAACATTTAGGTGCCCTGACATGTTTGATATTCCAAACAGTGAGCTGCTCTTATTGGAGGCTATGGGGAAGTCACTCTAGGGCAACGTATTGTCATTTTGAAAACATGTGCTAAGTGTGATCTTTGTCCACTGTTTTGAAAAGTTTTGTAGGCTAGATTGTCTTGTCTGTCTGTCTTTTATTAAAAAAAGAAAAAGTTGTTTCACATTCTCTTGTGTATCTTCTTTCAGCCATCGGTTAAAAGCAAACCTGCATCAAAATCTATTCGTAAGCAAGCAGCATTGTGTAAGAAAGAATTCTGTCCTCTTGGTTGCGTTTGTCAGAGCCTGAGCCGCAAAAAAATCAATTGCAATCACTGCCGCCGTGTAGAGTGCATGTTCAGCTGTACCTGCCCGAAGAGCAAGCTCTCTGTAAAGAGTGCGAACAAGCCTTCATCCTCCAAGAACTGTTCAAAAGAAAGCATAGCTGGAGAAGGGTTGCCCTCTCAATCATATTCCGAGAAGGTGGACACTAAAAGTAAGTGTGAGAGAGTCTCGTGGCCAGGGCAAGTCAACTGTGAATCTCTGTTTTTGAGAGGTTGTTGGGAGATGTGGCTCTATAATCACTAGAGGTTCATCCTGGCTTTGACAGTATTTCAAAAACTATTTTAAAGGGTACTCGTACAGTTTAGTAATTGTATAGCTGCATGTCTTCAACATCTTTATCTGCAAATCTTAATAACTTAATCTGGTCTAATATATGTCATACAGATAACTGTAATCCAAAGCTTAAACCCCCTGAAAGAGTTCCTATTTGGGATAAATCAGACATTGACTGTGATCCAGAGCCATATTTTACTCGTATAAAGGAAGAGCCTGACGAAAGCAAAATTGAAACGCCAAATCCTGAAGAAGCCTTGCTGTCAAACTCGGCTTGTTTAAGCTCCCCAGAGGTAAGTAAATTAACGTGCACATCATACACAAATTAACCAACAATGAACTTGCTCAGTTTCTCTAATATTTAACCAAACCTGCCGACCAAAATAATACCCCAGTGTATACCGTATTTCCCCATGTTTTTTTAAAAAAAATCTGAGGTCTAAAAACTAGGTGTGTCTTATACAGTGCTTGTAGATTGCAGTTACTACTTCCAGTCGGCCCCGCCCCTTTCTGATTAACAGCCCCTCTCTGCACACTGACTATTGGCCCCGCCCCTTTCCTAATAGCATTCACACGGCTCAGCAACTCATCTAACCTTAAGTAAAAAAATTATATTTGGGCTGCTGAGAGTTAGTGGGGTGGGGCTTAATTTAGAGGCAGTTATGGTTGATGGGGTCTTTAGGGTTAATTTAGGGGCAATTAATTGATGAGGATGATGAGTATGAATTTCCGGGCCCCAAAATTAAGGTGCGTCTTATACATGGGGAAATACGATAAAATGTGTTCTGTTTTCGATGCAGGAAAGGAGCATTTAGAATACACAATGCTTGGTGACCTTGTTTGCATGTTTTACTGGGATACAAACCATTGATTGTGTATAATGTTTTCTATTTTTTTTGGTATCTTTTAGCGACCATTTGATGTTTAAAATGGGGAGCCTAGCATGAAATATTTCTCACTGCATTAGTTTTGATCTCTTTAATTGGCATGAAATTATGTTAATTTTTAGATCCACATGGAAGATATGGATCCAGACTGTTCGGAATCTGACAGTAGGGAATCTTGCGCTAGGGTAAGGATCTATGAACGGAAACCACTGCAGACCCGACCAGACAAGGAGGAGTGTACTTGTGTGGAGTCTGAAGACTCTGAAAAGGTTTGTTTCCACAATTTACTCTTAATCTACTGTTTAAATGTAGGGCTTTCCATGGAATTATTGTGGCACTGATGTTTAATGTACACAAATTGTAGCAAAATGTACAATTTAGAGGCCTTTGGAACTTTGCAAGATACTAATTTAATGACTGAATTAGTTTGTCCTTGCTTGAACAAGGTATGGATTTTGTATTTTATATTCCTTATATATAGGTAATGCATTAAGTGAATAGTATAATGATATATAATCTCTTTTTGTCATAAACATATGTACTTTTATATTTGTTATAGGAATATGTCCACAAGCCACCTAAATATAAAAGTAAACAGAAGGAAAAGAAAAAGGATGAAGGTAAAATCCTGTAATGGATGGAGTTAAAATGAATTGGAGTTCTCAGGATATCTGTAAGGTCCAATGTTGTTTAGATACCTGTTGGATAGTTAGTAATATTACAATTTTCCTAATGGTGAATGTAACAAAATAGGTGATTTTGAAATTGACATTTATTACCCCTTAACTCAGGCATGTCCAAACTTTTTTCGAAGCGTGCCAGATTTGATGAAGTGAACGTGTGCGAGGGCCGACCATTTTGCCTGACATTCTTTGAACCATTAAAATGAAATGCAAATTAACTATTTTATGCAAAGTTTATTGAAAACGGCATACTTTTCATTTTTGTGACTTGGATGACAAATCTAAACAGGTGTTAAATCACTCTGCCTTTAATATATATATAAAAAAAACAGATCTATATTTGGGCAACTTATCTGTGGGGCCTTATCAGTCCGGAACACGGGCCGCAATTGGCCCTCGGGCCGGACTTTGGACATGCCTGGTCTTAATGGACAGTTGGTATGTATGCGTATCGTTAGTGTTGGAGTGTTTTGAGCTAGTGTATACTGTATTCTGAAATTACTGTTTCTTGGTCCTTGCAGAGCTAGCACCGATTGATTAAGCTAATGTAAAATTAAACACTGTCAATGATTTGTGAAACAAATAGTCAATGGTGTTTATTGGCTTATTGAAAACTATACATATTGTATTTATACCAGTCGCTAATTACATAATTGCTTCACTATTTTACACTAGTGGCAAAATTGAATTTAGCCCCGGGTTTTTGATACATTCAAACAAGCATGGAAATTTACAATGCTCTGTGCAACAAGAAAAGCCTTCTGGATTTCACATAATCCATGAAGAGGAATCTTCCTATCGGTAATAGTTTCCCAGAGGACCAGAAAGAAGTGATTGCAAATATGTATATGAAATGTATTTGCACACAGTATTTTAACATTATTCTTCATTAGAAAACAATAGCACTGACCCAGTAATCCACATAGCCTTTCATTGAAACCATCAATGACGGACGGTAAAGTGCTGAAGTTGTAGACTAAGCCACTTTTCCGATGTTTATATTTATGATACATATATTACAGCAGACAAAAGAGTCAGACCATTTGACAGATCATGCATTTTAAGCAATAAGACCTTTGCCAACATGACAAACATATGTACGCACAACAAATCATAAGCAGTATTATTATTTTTTTGTTTTAAAAGGTGAACAGATGGATTTGCAATACTAATTGAGAAAAGGATCTCCTCCTGTTAATGTAGAGATAGAGGGGGGAAAATGCTTACTATAATAATTTTACTTTTAGACCCCACAGAGGTCCCTAGTGGAAAACCAACACTGAAATGTGCTCTTGTGCTATTCGTCAGCTCGGTGTCATATGACAGATAACAGATGTTATTCAGAGATACAGATGGACACAGACCCAAAAAATCCCCGAAGCTATTGGTTAACCATGCTCCACAGCCTACAATCAGCTGTACCATTTTTTTTTCATTCAAGCCAACATTGTTATCTGTGGAAGAAGCCAAAAAAATAAGCCATCCCATGTGAAAATAATTAAAATACACAAAACATACCTGGTAGTCATGTTAAGAAAAAAAAACAAATGCAGAATGGAAACGTGTTCTGCTTAGTATTTTTACAAACTGAATATGACAGATCATGTAGAAGAAAACTAACTCATTCTATGTTATTTTTTGTCAAGGAAGTTACACAGTGCTCCATGTCAAAGTCTACAATTTCTACTGTGACAATGTTTATCTGTACCAGATGGAGCATTCGTGAAGCTTTTGAGCTGTGGAACGACAGTAGTGTGACCACATCATGTCAACCCAGGCTTTTCAAACGTTTTGCAGTGTATTGTTCCCTGTCACCTTGGTTTTAATTAATGTTTATACAGATATCTCAGAATGTGACTGAATCTCATGTTTAATTCAGCAGACTCTGAGCAATGTACCTGGGAACTAAGTTTGACTTGGAGTCTACAGGTGAAGCATTGCCTCTCTGAGTCTCCTGGCCACTTTCCTCTTTCTCTGTGCAGGGTAGCGACTTTTGGCTACACTCAACCTGACCCTCACCTTTACAGGTTGTTAGCCATACCCCTTTGCAAATTGGGTAACCTACCATGGGTAACCTACCATGGATAATTGCTTTGGATCTTCACTATTAGCCAAAAGTGAGAAGTTACGTGTCTCCTGTACCCAGGTTGCATTCTTTTAGCAGTCTCATCTAAAATAGAGATCTTTAGTAAATCGTGGTTCCTGTGTGAAGTTATGCTCTTGTTAAGTTATTCTCTTAGGACAGAGACAGGATTCAAAATGTATTAGAACAGCAAAATGGCAGCTTTCACATTTGGCATTTTTATATAATGGTTAAAAGGGAAAAATATAGAAATATGTCATCCAAAGTTGAAAGAATTAGGATTGAGGGTACATGGAATTGTTCCTCTTTAACGCTATCATTAGCAGATGAGCACTTAACGCATGAATATTTCAGAAGCATGCCTCCTGGATTTGTTGTCCTGATTTTTGGACATTGCCCTGCTGTCTCACATACAATAGGCTAGTTGGCAAGATCCTCTGCTCTCCCCCCGACTTGACCAGGAAGCTGAGAGGACAATAGTCCTGACTTAGGCACCTGTGTTGGATATGCCTAGTCAGAAGAGCTTGCTTGTCTTACATCTTTTAGTTTATGCATGCCTATTTTGCATGAATTTGGTGACTTAATTGCTGTTGTGGCTGTTCATCTGGGATCCTACAGAATCTCCCCATTTGCATTTGCTCCTCTCTATTCTCCTAAGCTAAATGCTGCCAGGAGATGTGCTCCATCAAACATTTCTCTATATATACATGATGTACTCACCACCAGTCATCTCCAGCCACTGTCTTAGGTTAACCCTGCCAGTAAGGGTCTGTTCAGACCCCTGTGCGCATGTGTAGATATTGATTTCAATGAGAGAACTTTCCTGTCCCTAATTGACTGCTTCAAGTAGCCAATCAGAGGCTTGTTAAGCGCTTTCATTTAACTTTTTGGTATGGGAAGAATGCCTAGCAAGGTACTAACACAGTACTTTAATATACATTGTTCTTTAGACGGGGGCCAGGGACATTAGGCTGTGTCTTTAAGCTGTTATTGAGCCTGTCGATGGAAAATTAGGCAGATGTTCAATTCATAAGTGAAAAAGACAATGTAGCAGTTTCAGTGAATTGAAAAACAACCTCTACGGGAATGACTCCAACTCCTAGCATGCTGTTATAATAGATTTAACTGTGCTGACAACATCAGGAAGCATATTGATTCACATCAAGGACTTCAGCAGAAACTGAATGTGGCTTGGTATTGATTAAAAAAATAACTTTCTTTCCTTCTGTAAAGTCATTACTTTGCGAGAAAATCTACATTTGTTTTTAACATTTGGGTAACTAGAGATCTGAAGACGATGAAGAAAGTAAAGTTATATTGCCATAGAAACCATATTGCAGAATTTTAAGTCTTGGATCAGTCCTTCCTGTAATGTCTCTTGCCAAAGGGTCTAATTGCCCCTGATCTGCACTCCTCAATTAGCAGTGATGTTTTCCTTCAAGTTAATTGCTAAAGATGGGAAAAAGCAGGACAACGTTAACCTTTGAGATGATTATTTTCATTCTCATTGTGCGAATGTATGTAACTTCCTTCTGAAGACTTGCAAAATATATCAGTATATCAGTAACAACGATAAGTAGAATTCTAAAAAGGAGGTAATGAAAATGTAACCTTAAAGTTCTTTCTTCAACAAATCAGGTAGTGTTAAACGTAACCATATTACAAATAAATCAAAATGTTGATTACATTTTCCATTACTTTTAAGTGCTTAGTACATCATCCATAGATACTGTCTGGAAAACGAGGCCCAAGACCCATTTTAGTAGGTTGCCAAAAATAATGGGTATTATTTGTTCATTGGATAAAAAATAGACCTGTGCATTCTTTTGAGTATGCATGTTTCATATGATTCAACGGAATCGGGGCGATCTCCGAAGAAACTAGAGAAAACGAATTGCAAAAGTGGCGAGAATTTGTTTGGATTAGTTAGATTCGGTGCCACATGTAGCCACCATTACAAGCCATTTTGGCGTCATTACAAGCCACTTTGGCCCTCCTTGATGAGGTAAAGTGGGAGAGACTTTGGGTGCATATCAAAAACTGATAGGTAGAAGGGGCTGTATGTGCCTATCATGTCCCATCCTTAATCAGGGGGAACCTTTTTTTTTAACAAAATCTATAAAATTGGGGAAATCCAGGGGGTGCATATCCCTATGATGTGCCAGTGTCTGCCTGCCTAGGCCCAGTACTCTGCTACTGCTGCTGCGGCACCTTTTTGACTGTCCTTACTCCTTGGGGAACCCTTTTTTAAAAAGTCTATAACGAAAGGAGAGCCCCAAAGGTGTCAAGGACCTACCTCTTCTGCAAATGCCCCCGAATGTCGTTCAGAATAAAAAAGAACCTACGAAATTCAATCGGAAACGAAGGGCCGTGAAACGAAATTGGAAAATGAAACATAAATTTATAAAGTTTTGTACAGTTTTTGTTGGTTTATTATATTTAATTATATGTTTTAATGCATGTCAACATGTTAAACACAGGTGTCAAATAAACACTTATTTGGGCTACAGAGATGTATGACAGGCTATAACTTTCATGTGTAAACACGTAGCATATGTTAATATCTTAATTAGCATTCTATTATGTGTACATTGTATGCCAATCAAGGTTTTTTCACATAATCTTGGCATATTCCATTAGCTGTAGAAATTTAATGTAAGTACAGTAACATGGCGTAACCAATCAACACTTTTTGGAGTAATTATACTTTTGCTGCTAAACACCTGCAAAATTTAATTAACTTTTTTAAAATTACCAGTTCTTTAGCTGAAGTACTGTGGACTGCCGATATGGTATCTGCTTCTTCCTAATTAAAATGTGTAGTGTGACTTAGATATGTGCACTAATGTAGCGCCTTAATAACTTTAGTCATCTTCACTAATTGATGATAAAATATGTTTTTTCTTCACACGTTTCTTGACATAACAGTCCACATTCTATCAAAACAGAGGTTTCCAGGCAAGACATCAAATTGGATCTGGTCAGCTTATTCACAAATAAATGAAGTGGAGCCAACTCTGACCAATTTGAATTTAGGAGACGTTTCACCAATAGCTGAGCCAATATTATGTTAAAAAATATATTAACAGGACCTAGGCTTGCATCTTAAAATATATTTAGAAATTATTGTAGCCTTGGTGTCTGAATAATTAAAATTTTAATAAAGACAGGAGGCTCCTATTTGGCATATCTTTCTTTACTGTAATCCATAACAGCAAAGAAAGAGTTAACAGAATAGCCGGTAACAACTAATGAAACAACTTACAGAGGTACATAACCCTCAAACATCCCTCCCTCTTCCTCTTTCAAACAATGTTAACCGGAGCTCTAGGGCTCCCCCCAACTCCAAGAACAAAGAACCGGAGAAACGTAGCAACCCAGAACGGAACAAGATTCAGAACCATCCAACGGAACGTAGGAAGGCATCTCTATCAAAGGCAACTACTCCTCAGGTGTTGTCTCAAGCTGGAAGAGAGGAGGAGACATCACAGAACAATACCCATGTAGAGAAAACCATAAGGCGCAAGCAATAGTCAACAAATATGAAACAAAGATAAAGCAACATAAAGGCTAGGTTTCCACTTGTTTTTTTTTTTGCTAAAAACGCCCATAAAAACGCCAATTCAGCCACACAGCGTTTTTTTAGTGAAAAAACGCTGCAGCCAGATGTTAGCTGTTCTTCAATAGGAAATCGCAAAATGCCATTTCCACTTGGCGTTTTTCTGTTTGGCGTTTTTTCAGTCCTCTTTGGCGTTTTTCTGCTTTTTTGGGCTCTGTGGCAGTTTTTCAAAATCGCAGCATGTTGACACTCTGGCGTTTTTTGCAAGAAATCTTGGCGTTTTTCTCCAATAGAAGTCTATGGGAGAGAAAAAACGCCATGAAAAAGCCATGTGGGTTTATTGCCTTGGCGTTTTTTATGGCGTTTTTTCCACAGTTACAATGCAGAGGATGGACCCAGTATCTGTGTGTCCTACGAGAAATAGGCTGGAAACAAACAGTTTCACACAAAACAAAGTCCTGGACTGGTTCATATTGAATTTTACACCATTTGGAACAAACATGCCATTACAAACAAACATACGACGCATCAACTGGATCCTGCGCGCCAAAAGCAACAGCAAACAATTTGCACCATCATTTGGGGCCAATCTTCCTAGAGGAGCAGACATTCGGAATAAAGCATGCCTTACAAACCACAGAAAAGAGACAAAAGGGTCTACCAAGTAAATGACATCAGGAGAGGGCAGATACTTGCCATTTATCCTAATCCCTTTTAGCTGGGTGAAACTTCTAACTTGTAAAGGCTGGAAAAACTGCCTAAGGTCAAAAAAAGCAATTTCCACAGAAAAACGCCAGAAAAAAAACTCCAGAAAAAACGCCAAAATGCAGGAGAATGCAGTGGCAGTTTTCTTGGCGTTTTTCCTGGTGTTTTTCATCAAGAAAAAAACGCAGGACAAAAACCCAAGTGGAAACCTAGCCATATAAGGCAACATATAAAAGCCCCTCAACCATTACTGATCACCTTAGCCCCTGAGAGGTCATACCCTGAAACATAAAGTGGAAGGGAGGGAAAATACTCGCTTCTATCTTTATAAAAAATGTTATTATTCAGACACCAAGGCTAGAATAATTTCTAATTTTAATGCAAGACAGGAGGCCCCTACTTTGCAGTTTTAACCTTCAGAGACTAATTCCAACACCGCTGACATCAAAAGGCACAAGACCTGCCTGTTGCCCGCTGAATGTCACCTAAAGCCCCATCTGCCAATAAGACACCAGAGGCCGCAACCCCCCTGACCGAATGAGCAACAAAGGAGCCCTCAATCCCTCCAAAAAAAAAGAAGCTAGCACACCCATCTAGCCAACGTGGGCAAAGAAACCATAGGAAAAGGCCTGACACACAAAATAAGAAGTTGCGCAGAAAACACCGGTCTGAAAGCCGACGTACTGGACAGGTACGTCTGAACGCACAGAGCAACACTGAGTTTAGGGTCATCCTGCAAATATGGATAGGAAACTGAAGACAAAAGAGACTTAGTCTTCCCATGGACCCAGAATAGAATCCTCTCAGGGGAAAAAGAGATGGCATGAACATTGAAGGCCCTCAAATTTTATATCCACCGAAAGCATAAAAGACAAAGAACCAAGGTGAGTTTAGCCGACAACTGTCTCAAGGAGAGAGTCTCGTTATCTGGTTAGGCCCTAAGAAAATCCAGCACCACCACTACATCACACAAGGAAGGGCAGGAGGAAGAGACAGGCAAATGCCCCTCAACAGACAACAGACCAAAGGGGCTCTGCCCACTGGCTCACCAAAAAAACCCACATGGCTAGAAGAAATAGCAGATCGGAAAACATTAATGGACTGATAAGATTTACCCCCATCAAATATGGGGGAAGTTGAGAACACAAGTTAAAGAGGCCAAATGGGATCAACCTGTTCCATCACCGTCTCCAGGCTGACCGGTAAGACTAACAGGTGCCAGGGGCCCAGTATTCTCTGAGTAAGGATTAAGCGGCCGCCAATTAGTATGGGTCCTTGCGGGGACCCCTGAGATCATCCACACCACTAAGGACAACCGCCCTTCCAAAATTTATGGATGCGCCTGGACTTCCTGCCCTGAAAGGAGCGATGGAAACCCAGATCCAACGGATCCCGAATCGACATCTCCAGCAGCACCGGAAACCAAGGTTGCACCTACCAGAGCGGGGTCACTAGGACCAGGGACGTCCTGCATTTCAATAATAAGAGAGTTTAAGCATTTATGGACTAGGCATAAGGCCATTCTGTTTCTTATCCGTTGTCAATTTTTTTCTTTCTGTTTCTACTGATACTGTTTATTGCTGTAATAGTTTGGCAGCTATACCCTTTTTCAGCGTCTATTTCCAACAACGCAAATGATGGTCGTGGGTGTAGCATTGTTTCTCTCATTGTTTTGTTTGTTTTTTTTGTTAGCACTTGATGTTGGTTTTAAGGAGTTAAAGACATTTGTAACTCTAAACGCAACGGATAGTTTATAGACTGCTAACATAATTAGACTGTTATACATTTTTCACAAAATTGTAATAAATGTTGAAACTAAAACACATATTTGTAATCAACTATAATTATAAATTGAACATGAATAAGTATTAAAAAACCCTCCCAGAAAATTGCAGTCAGCAAGAATTTGGCATAAGAGATTGCTTGAAAGATAGACCTTATTGGGAATAAGTCTCTTGAGATCCAAATAATAAATTTGAAGTGACTCTTGGATGTTTCTGTATATACTGTTTTCTAATTATGCTACAAGCAGGGTAGGGTCATTTTTTTGCCTCCCTTTAAATGAACGATCGCTCTTACAAGGCGTTAATGAATGGTTTCGAATAAATCATTTTTAAATTGGTTCCTAGTGTGGTATATACCATGATTAAGATTCTTGAGACACCTCGTAGTAGTTTCTGCAGTATATAGCCCTGTGCTGTACCTGGGGGTTGGAATTTAAATGGAGGAGGAGAATAATTTACCAATCAATGTACAATAACAGCAAAGTTAGAACATAAATCTACCTTGTATCCATTTATCCATTTCAGCAAATGTCTAATAGGTAAACTCAATAGAGCTTTTTACAGAATCACTTATTGCTTTCTCTAAGCAAAGGTAAGTGTGTGTCTATTTATGCAAGATAGGAGCCATTTGCCAATATATATTGAAATTAAAAGATCCAGTAAATCAAAGCATAGTAAATTGAACCTTCCACTTAATTATTCTTCTCCCTCTTAAACATTTATGGCTGAGAGAAAATGTAACTTCTCTTTTAATATGCGTGAGAAGCGGAGATGAACATTTCAGGCAGTCAAATATTGATTGATTTCCTTTAATACAAATTTATTCCTGGTCACTAAGATTACAGGAGAGTTACTGGGAGAATATTGTAGTTGGAGTCTTGAATTTATAATGTGCTATTAAGATATTATTAAACATAAAAATAAGCATATTCATCTGTCCTATAGAAGAGTTAGAAAAACTGATGGAGAAATTATTGTTAAAATGGACAATCATGTTTAAGTGTATATTAAAGGCCTAAAAGTATTAGCGAGTCATTCAGGGTCAGAATTAAAAAAAAAACATATGCAAATGAGAAATATAATTTAGTGTGGGATCCCAATTTAAATACATTGTTGTGCTGTTGTTTTAGGCTGATGTGAACAGTGTCTCTGTAAAACCAAACCTTTAGCAACCTGCCTGTGCCATATCTGCCCTTTTACCAGCCTGCCTGTGTCACCTCTGCCCATTTTGCAGCCTGCCTGTGCCACCTCTGCCCCCTACGCAGGGTTCCCTAAGCTTGATTACTAAATAGTCTATGACATATCCACCAATGCACATGATGTATATATGTATGTGTAACATGATAATTGGTATTGTAAGTAGCCACTATATACAGTAACACAAACAATCCAAAACCTGCAATCAGGTTGATTGTTATCAAGGCAAAACTGGTAGGGTTCTGGAGCAAGGCAGTAAATAAAAAGCAAATGTAAAGCAAGCACCATATAATGTTGTTAATTGTTACTTGCTCCTTATTTAGCACTTTTATGTGTTATGATAAGGGCTGCACACAGTCCAATATTTTTTTATATCCCAGCTTAGGCACAGGTATCTCAACTAAAAATTAATCAAACTACTTATTTTTAAGGCAAAAAAACAAATTCCTGGGTGGTTTTTAGCCTTCGAAGACTGGAGTTGTAGAGCACTAATGAAGATGTTTACATATTACTCATACAATAGGATGGGATTTTCCCACTTCTGCCGCATATTGGATGAAGCGCTATCAGGTTAAAGAATGCAGTGCAAGCCATGATAATGTGTGGCTACTCTTGAATGTGCATGAAGTTGTTGGAACCAGGCAAGGATGCTGTCAAACTATAGAAATCAGCTGTGTATTCTCATGTTTTATTTTAATTCTGAAGATCAGTGAAATCTGTTACTAATTGTGAGTTGACATCTGGACCTGTGAAGAAATGCACAAGTAATCAGGTATTTACACAATTGTCCCAGTTGAGCTAGAGCCAGTGCTCTGTAATTTGTTGGCGCTTAATAAAAAAAAGATAGTAATAATAATAATATAATAATAAAGTATCTTGTCACATGATTTCGTCACCGCTACAGTGGTCCACCATGCCACCATGTATCGCGTTGCCTATTGCAATCTGTCTGATATGTTGTTCAGTGTTCTAGCTTCAAGCCGTCAAGCCACATCTCCGTTTTTCGTTATCTAATGGCTAAACAGCATACTATTTTTAGTCTAACGGTTTGTGACCATGGGTGGGTAGTCTCATAGCTGTGTTTCTACAGGATTCTATGGAATGAAAAGATGTTTTCGCTTGCTAAAGTCAAGCCAAGAATCATGAAAACTTCATATTGTTTATGGCAATAAAGAGTTATTGTATACTTCACAAATAAGGAGGACTTATTTGTCAAGTCAGGTACTATTAAGTGAGCAGTTGAGAAATGAGAACATCATTTGATAAATGTAGGCAGAACTAGGGTAGCACAGGTTTCTTTTTCATTGGGAATTTAAACAAGACCATCTACTTACACAGTGGCACATGTATCAAAGAAAAGAAAATCCATTTTCAACAATAGGTTTTGTCATTTGATAAATGTGGTCCTATTTATGCCACCTTTAATGTACTGTGATGGATATGATAAACATCCATTACGGTGCCCAGTGTGCTATCAAGAATCCATCAGTAAACTCAGCCATTTTGGCAAATACAACACTGAAAATTCCGCAGACTGTCTCTACTAAAAAACAACTGAAAGGCAAGAGTTGTTTAACAGTGAGAAAGAATGTTATCTTGCGCAAAAACACACACATGTATGTGAGTCTTGTAGAAGCTGTTTTTTGGTTCTGATTATGGTCCATTCTGTCCCTTTCATGTCTACCATTATCCTAAATACAGGATCCCAGCTGTGGGCACTAGCTGTTGTCCCCGTGGCTGGTCAGGGCATACAGAAAGGATAGGGGTTATTACACCAAGCAGGGCCATCTTTACCATAGGGCCCAAGCTTCTTTGGGGCCCATATACAGCTCTTTCTTTCCCACTGATTGTCTTCCAATGCCTTGGACCACTGACTAGTCTGCCCCAAGCTCTAGAGAGGTTGTTTGCTTTCTAGGAATCCCAAGTCTTGGGAATGTAATATGTTTCCAGTTTGAAATGGCCAAATCAATCAGAAATGCTTAACTGCATTTATTTTTAAAAACAAAAGTATCCGTAAAAACAAATAAACCTATAAGTTAGCGAGCTTTTTATGTGTCTCAGAAAGCATTACTTTGGGTGATTATTTTTACTTTACTGAGAACTTAGTAGATGCATGCAACAGCCAGAAATGGTAGATATGGCTATTCCAGAATTTAAGATGAGATCAAGGACTATACATTAGGAAAAATAGGTAGACTAGATAGGCCGAAAGGTTTCTTTGCAGTCAACTTCTATGTTTCTGTTTCTATGAGCGTACTAAGATATGCTTTATACTGTTTTGAAACGAAAACACCATACTAAATTTGATTAGCAAAATTAAGTGGACATATAGACACACATAAGTAAATACATATAGTTATACATGTATTTACAAATATCTCTTCAATATCATAATTGAGCCCCGTCAGTGTCGGCTACAAAGGCATACCTGGCAGCTCTCTGGGTTTTGGCCGGAGACTCCCTGGGTCACTAAGGGGAAACTCTGGGTCGCTGGAGCAGCGCTGTGGCACCCCCCCCCCTCACACACCGCCCACTTCCCCATTACAACTACCATGTGTCCCGCGACATCTGCAGGACTGCCCACCGGCTACATCAGGACCTCCCATCCACATTCCGTAAGGGGGGCTCCAGGTAGCATGAGACCAGAAGGTTCCCAGGTATGGGGCATTGGTACTGCATGGCTCAAATGCACTGCTAACCTGTGAGTCTGGCACAGCTGCCCCTCTGACCCAGAGGTTATGGCCCTGCGCAAAGTTCATGGTCCCTCTTTCTTGCCCTAATATCCCTGTTTTGTAGCAGCTCAAAATGTTTGCTAGTTATGATTCTATCACAATGCACTATAGAAATGTTGTTTGTAAATCAAACACACTTATTCTAAATAATGTGCACACCTTGTCTGTCAATCACTAAATGATAGGAAATTTAAATCATGCCAGATGATGAACTGAGGGATATATAAATTCATAATAAAAATGTTAGGTTATTACAGCAATAATGAATCCATTTGGTTCTGCAAAGCAAAAGTCCTTGTGCCTGCAGGCAATTTTTTGATCCATTTTCAGCGTCAACTCTTTTCCTAAAATACATATATTGAAACCCATCATCCAAAACATACTCCAACTAGCTGCAGGCTTAACAGTATTTAGACGTTTTAAGTATGTAAATCACAGCTGGAAAATTTTGTGAAAAAAACTGTTATTTTATTTTTACATTTAGTAGTAACGTAACACTTTTAACTTATCAACTGATTAAACACCTTATAGTACTATTTTAATATCCGCACACTGCGGTTTCAGCTATGCAGACATAAACGTCTCAACGGTAGATAATGCCTCAGATCTCTTATAGAGTTCAATGGAGTCTCTACAGATGTTGTATTCCTCTTATCGCTCCCTTGTGACCTCTCCGCACTATACGTCTCCATCAGTCAATTTAATGAAGTTGCCAATAACTCATGGAGAAGTAATGCTTTCTGAGACACTTTATGTGACACTGTACCAAAATAACTATATATAGTAATTTAAGAGATGGTCACCCATTATGAACACAACTATAAATCCATGGTATCTGTTATATGGTGTTATATGCAGTTTTAAAAGGACCTCAGTTACCCCTCTGCACTTGGTATGCAGCCATCAACAATAAACCAGCGTTGCAAGATGGTAAGCTAGAATAAGCTTGGGAACTATCTAGTGACTTTCCTGAATGTTAATACTCCTACTTGCAAACAGATATTTACCAGGATAGTTAAAACATTAAAAAGTTGTACTAGTGCACTGGTGTGCAATGTCATGATGATGCAGTTCCGCCAACTTTACATGATTAGAGTTTTGGCCGTATTCACTGCACACACATTTCCTAATTAGGCCTATATTTTGGATGAGGAATATTTGTATGTGCTAGCTGTTGTGCAGAGCTTCCTGAGTGTTTATTGGGGGATGTTGAATGTGACTATGTAACAAAGAAGTGACGAACAAAGCTTTTAGATTTTTATGTGTTTCTACAATTATTCTTTTGAAACTCCTGTTGAGCCTGTGGATGACCTGAGCAGTGGCATAACTACAGGGATTGCGACCCATTCTGAACAATTTTCAACCAGCACAGGGAGACAGGAAGGCAGCAAGTCATGTTATGTCACGTGACCCCACTGTCAAACTGAGGCTGCTCACACAGTGTGTGAGCAGCCAGACCTAAAGCTGGTAAGGGGGTGCAGGCAGGAGAGGGTATATATGTTTGTATGTATGTGAGCATGAATGTCTATGTGTAAGGGTATGTGAGCATGGATGTCTATGTATAAGGGTATATGAGCATGGATGTCTATGTATAAGGGTATATGAGCATGGATGTCTATGTATAAGGGTATATGAGCATGGATGTCTATGTATAAGTTCTGTGAGCATGGATGTGTATGTGTAAGTGTGAGCATGTATGTGGTGTGAGAGTGTGTGTGTTAGAATGAGTGCGTACATGTGTGTTAGCATGAGTAAGTGTGTGTTAGCATGTATACATTTGTAATTACATATGTATGCCAGAGTGTATGTTGGAGGGGGGCAAGAGGCGATGATGGAGCACACAAGCTGCTTGGGGGCAAAGGTGGAACTCACAAGCTGTTTAGGGGTAAAGGTGACACTCACAAGCTATTTGGACAAAGGCAGCACTCTGGCAAGTGTTGCTTTGTGAAGTTGGAGGGCCTCAGGGCAATTTGTGCACTGGAGCCCTGTGGTTACTAGCTACACCCCTGGACTTATCCTTTGGATGAACAGGCCCCCAAGAAATTCCCCATGGATGCATGAGAACTGAAAGACGGAAGGTGGAGGAGGCTGTTTAGACTCCCTAACATGCATCTCTCGATTTCGCCATTGTGCATCTGCAATAGCAATAGGTCAAACAGATATTGAGATAACACATAAAAAATCAGATTCATAAAAATCACAAACATCATAATAAAAAACACAATGTAGTGATAAACGCTTAAAATTAATCAACTGATACAATAGTTTCAACGACATCTGTAGCGATTTTTTACTTGAAACTGACATCTTGACAGATTGTAGTCGTGTTATATACAATACTCAAGGCACATAATGATACAGTGTCTATTAGTTGTTTATTTTTCTTTGACTTCATCTTTTCCTCGGCAGAGTTTCTTTAAAAATATATAGGTCACTATGGTCAAATGAATTTAAGAGCGGCAGTTCATGGATCTGTAAGCATCATTTGGAAAAAAAGTAATAACTTACATTGTTTGCCTAGTGAGAGGCAACCTTAACCTGTTCTGTACATAGTAATGATGTCTGTTGCATGCTGCTTTAACAATAAAGCAGAAAAACAGCCTGCCAGAAACGTTTCTTTGACTAAACACAAAATAATATATTGTTAAAGGGAGATAATCTCCCTACTCATTCATTTTAAAGTTGTATTTGTGGTAGGGGTAAAACAAAAGTGAACATACAGTGGGTCTGAAATGTGCCTAGACCCCAAAAAAGGCCCTTTAGTAGATAGGATAGGGACCTACCTATTGGTAAGGAGAAGGAAAAGAGTTTAACGGTGGGGCAAGGAACCACAATGCAGAGGCAGGGCAGGGAAACCAACCAACAGAACAACAATCCGGGGTGTACCCAGTCGTGTAGGACCTCCCATCACACAGCCCTCCTCTGAACTCTCTCTAATGTGTCAATATCCTCCTGGAGTCTCCAGAACTGTACACAATACTGTCGATGAGGCTTGGCCAGAGATCTGTAAAGTGGCAGAACCTCCACCCTCTTCCTGCTAATAATGCCTCTCGCTATACAACCAAGTACCCTACTAGATTTTTTTTAATGTTTATTGCATTCTCCATTTAATTTTAAGTCATCAGAAATATTAACTCAAGTCCCTATGTTCTGTTGTCACTGACAGGACAGTGTCCCCATTGCTATATTCTGCCTTGGGATCAGTGTTCCCTCTAAGCTGTGCGCTTGTGCGCGCGCACATAGCATTTTTAGAGAGCGCACACGTCCAAAAATTGTGCGCACAACAGTTTTTCCCACCTAAGAAAAATTAGATGGAACATTGCTTGGGATATTATGTCCCAAGTGCATTAGTTATCACTACAGCCGGCACACTCGTATTCTTTAAATTTACTTGTCATTTGCAATTTGACTTTGTTACACCTGGAAGGTCTACCCTGTTGTAGACCTTTCTATCTAAATGACATACCTTACTATTAAGACTGTCATGGAACGCTTCATGCCCCGGGCTCCTCCCTACAGACTATGAGCCCTGGCATTGTATTAGGTTCTGTTTCTTTTGTTTTTGGGGAGGTGGGTATAGAGGATACATTTGGACTGCTTCTTCCCCTGATAGAGAGTGACACATTTCCCCAATTACCAAAGGCTCCAAAGACTATGGAGCTCGGGGGCAGATTTGGGGGACCTGCATTTTGGGAGGGGGTTTATGTGTGGTGTTTTACTCTCCATTGGGCCAGGACTTATAGGGCAGATACCTAAATGGCTAGTTGCACCAGGATCTCATATACAGCAGGTTCCAGACAGAAATCAGGGAACCCCTCATGTTTACCATCTTCCTTACAGACTATAATAGCGACCCCCTACTGGGCTGAGTGCAAATACTAAGCCTGATGGACAGGGGCGTAACTAGAAACCTCAGGGCCCCGGTGCGAGAATCTGTTAAGGGCCCCCCAACCCATCTATCCCTTTCTCACTATCTACCCTCTCCCTCCCTACCCCCCTTCTCACAATCTCCCCTCTCCTCCCTACCCTCCCTTCTCCGATCTCCCCTCTCCTCCTTACCTCCCTTCTCACAATCTACCCTCTCCCTCTCTACCCCCTTCTCACGATCTCCCCTCCTCCCTCCCTAACCCCCTTCTCACGTCTCCCCCTCCCCCCCTACCCTCCTTCTCACAGATCTAACCTCTTCCCTCCCTACCCCCTCCTCACGATCTACCCTCTCCCTCCCTACTCCCCCTTCTCACAATCTACCCTCTCCCTCCCCTACCCCCTTTGTATGTCACTTACCGTCAACTCCTGTGTTGGAGCGTGAGGCGTTTGTCTCGGGTGCCAGCGCTTCACTGCTGAGTGCCGGCACCCGAGACAAACGCCTCACGCTCCCAACGCTCCACTCTGGGCAGCGCTGAGGCAGGCGGCGGTGGCAGCGACAGCAGCGGGGAGCAGAGGAGTCCTTGATTTCTGTCAGGACTCTTTCAGCAACCGCTCGGCACCCCTTGGGCCCCCCTGACTGGCAGAACTCCAAGGCCCGGTTCTCCCTGGCAATGCAGGGTTTAACCGCTTATCACTAATAAAAATATTAAAAAGTATGGGTCCTGACACCATTAGTGGAGTCCCATTGATTCAACACCTGGGTAATCAATATAGCCATGAAAAATGAGATAGGACTTGCCAAACTTGGGGTACTTTGACGTGGTGGCGGGCTAAACAATATATGGCCATTAAGTGTGACAAAATTCCCAATATTTATGCCTTTGGTGTCTGTTAAATGGTATTAGCTGGGTATGCGCTAAATTCTTGCTTTGTTTTGAGAAAATAAAGTTCTTGATTATAAAATGGAATTTAGTTTACTTGATTAGGATGAAACCTACATGCCTCCCAACAGTTCAGGACATTTTTGGCCACTGTCATGCTGTCTAGTGTAGGTGCCCCACTGTCCTGCATTCGTGTGTAGCTATGGGTTGGGGAGATCCTCTGATCATCCCAGGGAGCTGTAAAATCAAGTGTGGGCTGTGCTGTTGAATGTCAAATCTCCATTGCAGCCCCCACGTGGCCATGAAGCTGAGTGCCGTGAGTTAGCTTTCAAGGTAAATGTTTTGGCACAACCCTGCCCACTTCTGGCACTGCCTCTCGTTACGCACACTTCAACACTGGTGTCTCAATTTGGACACCTGAAATGTTTGCAAGCTAGCGGTAAGGAAAAGGGAGATGATATTTTGCCATGTTTGCATCTCAGCCTTTTCTGAGATAAACAAAACCCTTATATGTAAACCAAATAATACGCTGGTTAAAAACAAAACGTTCAAGCTATAATTTAGTGACAGCTCTTAAGAAGATAATGTGGATGTTCTCACCATAATTCACCGACCAAGCAAACCCTTAGATTGTTGCACAAACCTCTTTCAGAAGCAGCCGTCAAGCATTTCTGCAAACTTCATTAGGACAGTTATGCATGATAACCTTTCTTGCATTGCTGAAAATAAAGATTGAATCCCATTTGCTCTCCCCAAATGTAAACTGTTACATGTTTGTATATGTCTAATCAAATAAAGTAAAATGTGCTTCAAATGAAAAATATCCCACAGAAATATGACATAATACAGATTTAGCTTGGGCATGTAAAGTTCCATGTGTACAATGACAACTCAAAAATGTCCAGAGGATTCTTGTAACATTTCCCAAATTAAAACATGCCTTCAATTGCCTACATGATGTTATTAGTTTGCCTTCCAGTAATCCGTACATATGTTGATATATAGAACGGCCTTAGTTCTTACTAAGCAGTCTGTTATAGAGGACACCCATTAGAAATGTTTTATGTTCACTTGATGTGATGTATCTTGTCTTAATATTTGGGGGTGGCTGAAAGCAATGGCCTCAAAAAGAAAAAAATAATTTTAAACAAGGGCTGGAGGTAGATTCAAGTCTAGCTGTTTTGCTTCAAGACTAGAATCATAAAAGACGTTGACCTTTTCATAGGAGGCTTTGCAGAACATCTGACGTACAGCTGGCTCTGGCCCTGTCCATCTGAGAAAAAGAGACTAAGAGCTTAAATTGTTTTGATTATAAATGAGAAGAGAGAATATTCATTGGTTGAACCAAGAACCGTCCGATAAGTACAAAGACACAATGAAAGAAGCAGTAAACAGTGCAGCAAGCAAGATCACTACAAAGCTCTGTTTGTACACAAAATTGATTACTCCATTAAAACAGAATAAAAAAATAAATAAAAAAATAATAATGTGTTAGTGGGCAGTGGCATAATTGGGGGACTCATGCTTTGGGTCCAAGGGTATTCCCTAATATGTGAATTCTTTTTGGTTAAACCTCACCCACCTACTTGTGGGGCAGGGTAGGCAGGGATTTTAAAACTTTTCAAATAATTGTTTTCAAACACTACTCCCCCATCCCAGCATACATGAATGGAGGTGGGGGAGGCAAGAGAAAGGGTCTGTAGGTCTCCAAAGTGTTTTTTCAAGAACTGTATCATCCCTCACCCCAGTGGGCCACTTGTAAAAGTGCTGTGCCAGGGCTTCACATGAACTTAATCTGTCCTTTTAATATATGACATTTGAGAGTGATTTCTTGCGGGTGTAAACATGAGTTGGCTTTAGTGAATTTGTGGGTTAGACATTTTTGGCCAAGTATCATGCACACTCACCTTAGTAAATCGACTTTATATGTAAATTAAGTGCCTCATCCTCAGTGGCAGCATCACATTTGCAGCCCTTTAAATCATCTGTATGAATAAAGGCTGCAATTTCTTTTTATACTTTCCACCATGTGTGACTCTAGACATTGTGCGTATGATGCTTATTATATAAACACGTGTTTATATAACATATTGTTTGTCACCAGAAACAATTCATAATGAAGAGCTATGGTAGCCATAAAGACTGTACATTTACAATTACATAAGTCTCATATAAGCAGCTGGCTGAAAAGTGACTTGTACTCAAGGGTAACCTCAGACATTTAGCCCTTCCATGGTAATTCCCACGAGGACCAAGATAGTCCAATGATATCATGATGCAAATAACATGACTGCTTAGGCCTCTAGCCACTGGAGTAACTACAGGGGTTCCTTGTGACCCCCTCTTCCTGTCTGCTTGTACTGGTTCAAAATAGTATATATGTGTGTGTGTGTAAGCATCGATGCGTAGTTATGTGTGTGTAAGCATGAATGTGTACCTTTGTGTGTGTGAGCATGAATGTGTAATTGTATGTATGAGCATGGATGTATAAGTGGGGTAGACAGAGTGTGTAATTTGTGTGTTTACATATGTTGTATGTTGGAAGGGGGGCAAAGGGCAAATAAAGCACAGACCAGTTATGTGGGGGCAATGATTGCACAGACTAGCTGTTATAGTTGGGTGACTGGGGCAATTTTTGCACCAGGGGCTTGTGATTTCTAGTTACGCCCCTGCCTCTAGAATCTATACAGATATTAGTAGAATACCCTTACTTTTCCCCAGACACGAATATGTGGGCAAGAGCTTGGCCAAAGCTTTATTAAACACATATCCACCACCTAGCCAACTTGAGTCCAACTTAACCAGCTGATTTAGTACATCAGGCAGTTAACCCCAATGAAGATCTCCAAACCAGTGTGCCATAAGTCCTACTGGCTCAGTCTCTCCAAGTTGAGGATACCGTATAGTTCTCTTATGGCTGGCATGGTGACCACAAACCGCAGCTGCGACTAAACAGGATATTAACCAATGCCAGCTGACAGCAAGGTTAGCACATCAGGCAGGTACACCCATTCATACCAGTTAGCCACCACTGGCTTGGTTTCTCCCAATTTACGCGGTTGCGGATACCAATTTGTGTTCTTAACAATCCATTATCGGCAGGAGGTTGAGACAGTTCAAGATCTTCCTCTGCCTGATCCTGGTTAAAAACAAAGTAAGGAAGTGCCACCTCAGTTCTTATAGCTGCTTGATACAAAGTTGACCTTGCATCATGCAGGTATATAAGCTGAGGTGGTAAACATGACCAATGAAGGGGAAGGACACAGAGCATTTCTGCATTTGCCAACAGTCATATCACCCTTTTCCCAGGGGAGGGCTGGCAGCCTAAGGCCTGGAGGGCAAGTCTAGTCAAGTGGCCCATTGCACCACCAAAGCGACTTTGAGCGACATTCGAAGTGGCCATTGTGTGGCAGTCAGGCCACCAGCGCCTAATGCACACACCGCGTCGCCCAATGGCTGTGCCTCAGCTTTTCGTCCCATGTCTTAAAAGGGGTGGGATGAAGAGCTGAGGCATGGCCATTGGGCCTGACTGCCACACGACGCAGGGGCGTACCTGTGGCAGATCCTCTATGTGGCACCCCCCCACACACACACACACACACACTTTAAAACTGCATAGTTTCTATGGTTAGGCAAACATTGGCAGTGGCACAGCATAACTGTTATTATATACTGAGACACACATTGACGGTGGTACAGCATAACTGTTATCATTATATACTTAGGGATTACACTGTACCGCTGTCAATGTGTGCCTATACATTGAGCCAGACACTGACAATACTGCAGTACAACCCCTATCACTATATACTAAGCCAAACACTTCAGTGACTGGCTTAGTATATAGTAGGGATGCACCGAAATGAAAATTCAGCATTCACTTGGCCAAAACCGAAGAAAAAAAACAAAAAACTTTAAAATACTTTATTAAAAGTAACACACTAAAATTAGACAAAAAAATCAATAACACTATTAATATATATATATATATATAAAATTGCAAACAGCAATCACACTCCTATCATGCTAAGTCAGCCAGCACATGCTAGAACCTGGACATGATAGGATTGTGATTGCTGTTAATATATCACAATCCTATCATGCCCAGGTTCTAGCATGTGCTGGTTGACTTGGCATGATAGGAGTGTGATTGCTGTTTGCAATCATATATATATAGTGTTGTTGGATTTTTCTGTCCAATTTTGGTGTGTAATTTACTTTTAATAAAAGTGTTGTTAACACACCAAAGTTGGACAAAATAAAATAACTGATAACAGCAATCACACTCATATCATGCCTAGGCAGCCAGTACATGCTGGAATCTGGGCATGATAAGAATGTGATTACAGCCTCCTTATGCTACACTTACACATCCATGTTATCTGAAACCCTCATTCACAAACATTCAACATAACACCCATCACTCTCACACACTTACATTCAGAATAACACCCATCACTCTCACACACTTACATTCAG